>MU691052.1:13021-29386 GCA_026770625.1 Nicotiana glauca
TTAGGGATATAATTAAGGGTGCATTTATATTAGGCGCTAATTTAGAACCGTATCTTCCCACATTTATCTTTACTCGTCCCCCCTCCCCCCCTGGAGATGGACAGTAGCATCAATAATCTTCAGATTAGTTCTCATTTACTTCCCCAAAAATCTTAACTTAGCAACCATATCTTCAGATTAGTTCTTATTTACCAATTCTCTATTTACACGTATAAAACATCAATGTATCGTTATTTTCATTGACCTCTTTTTCTTTTTTTTTTTTTTTGGGCAGTGGCTGAAGATTACTGGTTAACACAGTCGATTGAAACTCGACGAAGAAGAAGAAGAAGAAGAAGACATATTTTCAGAAATTGTAGAAAAATTAGAAAAATTGTAGATAAAGTGTAAACTGTTTTTTGCAGAAGATTTTGTAGAAGCTTTAGTCGTTTTAGATTTGTGAAAATAGAAAACAATACATCTACAATCAGAATACAAATAATCTACAATTTATCTAAAAGATATCTACAAAATGAATACATTGAATTTTAGTATCCCAATTCCCATTTCAATTGTAGCATAATTGGTATTTTTGACATAATTGTAGAAGATTTGTAGAAGTTTTAGTCTTCTCAATCTACAATTTATCTATAATTATCTACATTTTATCTACAATTCTACAATTTAACTACAATTTATCTACAATTTCTGGAAATATGTCTTCTTCTTCTTCTTCTTCTTCTTCTTCTTCTTCTTCTTCTTCTTCTTCTTCTTCTTCTTCTTCTTCTTCTTCTTCTTCTTCTTCTTCTTCTTCTTCTAGTTTCAATCTGAAATTCAGTCAAAACCAAGTCTAATCTTCACCAAAACCCCTCAAAATTGAGATATGAACTCCTAAACATATTCCAAATTATTTACAACAACACCCAATCCAAACAAATAATGATGTTTGAGAACCCAAATTTGAATTCAAAGCTTTCAAGCTTTTTAATGGCTGTCAATGGTGGAAAATATATGAAAGAACATATGAAGATGAAAAAATAGAAATCTCCTTTCCGTTTCAATATTCTTCTCCTAAATCTGTTCAGAATATTCACGCCAAATCTATTCAGAATATTCTTCTCCTAAAATTTACCTCGCATAAATAGGAAGATACAACTGCTATTAATTAGCTTTTAATGATTGGTACAAAAACAGTAGAAATAATGTGGACTGGGCGGGTAATTTAGAAATTATGCACATTTTTTGTAATAAGGTTTCATATATGGTATGTATAAGAAAAAATCCCTTAAAACTTTTGTTCCTGAGACTCGCCTATCGATAAGCAACAGAAGCAGCAAGGTTGCTCACACAGGCAACGAAAATTCTAGGGTTCTTTACAAATCACTAATTCTTGAACCCGGGTGAATAAAATTTCTATTGTCAATTACGTACCCTATAGTAGTAATAGGTAAGAATTAAATAGTTAATTCTCTTTTTCCCCATTTTGGTGAAGGGGAAAAATTTATCAAAACATGAAATAGGTAACAAATTATGATATCTTATATTCATAATTTTGTGCAATTTACCGTCTCTAAATAACATACTAGAAGTGATTATATATTAATAGTGTTAAAGTCTTTATACTATAGTATATATAGTTTAAACTCTATGTAGATATCAATATTAGATCAAAATAATCTCTTGATCATTTCTTCATGGGTTGAAGAATAGAGTTGGCCGTTAATTTTCTTATGTTATTATTCACCTGTTCCAGTAAAAAATAACGACTTCTTTTCTCTTTTGTCAACTTAAAACATAAAAGTAATAACGCTTTTGTAACACTCCTCAAATCTATAAAAGTTTCAAGACCTGCTAAATATAGAATTTAAATTTTATAATCTTAAATTATAGTTTTATTACGGATTAAAGTCTATATTTATAAATAGTTGGCTATATAATTATGATAATATTAATAATTTTAATATTATTAATTATTAAAAATGGGTATCATTAGTTATTAGTTAAGTCAAAATAAAACAAAAAGGGGAAAATAATAAAAGTAAAATAATAAATAAAAAGGGGGCATGCGTATTTCTTTTAAAAAGGTCAAAAGGCTTGAAAGCCTTAATCAAATCCAACTAAGAAAGAGGCCTGAAGGCAAGCCTTAACAAAACAGAAGGTTTAAAAGTTTTGTTCGTGAGACTCACCTATCGATAAGCAACGGAAGCAGCAAGGTTGCTCACATAGGCAATGAAAATTCTAGGGTTCTTTACAAATCACTAATTCTTGAACCCGGGTATATAAAATTTCTATTATCAATTACGTACCCTATAATAGTAATAGGTAAGAATTAAATATTAATTCCCTTTTTCCTCTACATCAGCAATAAATTTCAAATTTAGGTGTAGTACTTTAAAAATTGATTAAAATGAACTGGTTGTTGTAGAATCAATTGTTTGACTGGTGCCAATTGGATTGGGGTCTACGTATTGGCTCGAGAAGTTTTGAGGTGAGTTGTTATAACCCTTTACTAAAGTGTTTTAACTCACAAAAGCACGCATACAAGGTGTTTGATGAATTGCTTAAAAGAGTTTGTATTTATTTAATTAGAGCGAGTGAGTACCCATTAACTTAGAATTATTCTAGCAAAAGTTTAGGTGATCTATTATGATATATGTTCTTCAATTTTCATATTTTTGTGTTATTCTTATATGCTATTTTCATGTTGAAAATTTATGAACAAAAAAGAATCTTTAGAAATATTTTAAAATGTTTATTTCATTCTTATACCATGCTTTACATTTAAAGACACCAATATGAGCATGTACATGATGTTCTGTAAAGAAAAGATTTAAACTTGAAAAGTCACAAGTAGAAGTTTTAGAAAGAAAAGATTTTTGGGAGTATCCTTTATTCTGAGAAGGGGTCATCCTCCAGGGCGAGGGTCCTGACCAAAGCGTTGACTTCCTGAAACTACTTGTTCCAAAGTAGGGAGCAGATGAGCCGAGGGTCTCGTTGCTGAGAATTTACTTAGCTAAGCTAAGGTATGATACATGAGCGCTGAGAACTATGACGCGAGTGGCACCTCGTGGATTGGGCCTATTCGATCAGTTTGGGATTGAACCTGTGCCGATCACATAGTGACTAAGATAGAAACAGGTCAGGATAGTTGGAACTCCCAAAGTATAAAGTGAAGTATTTTTTTTTTATATAAGAAAGTAAAAGAAAAGAATTCCTTTTAGAATATTCATAAACTGCTATTATGCAATTATATAGAATTATTCTTATAAGCTTTATGTTTTATATACATTTAGAATCTTTACTCCTAATGTATATGTTAGTAAAGTTTTGTTTCCTGTTGTTGAGATTCACTGAGTACAATAGATGGTACTAACGTTCTCTTTTGGGAACCTGCACTGGTCTGCGGTACAACGTAGGAACTGGTTTTGCAGGCGAGCAGGCTATGGATTAGGACTTCCTTCTCTTCTAGTTTTATTGGTGAGCTCCGCTTTTGTTCGTGAAGTATCCCTTTGAGTCATCTTTATTTAGTTATTTCTTTGTTTACTTAGAAAACTGGCCAGAAAATCTCATATCCTGAGCAGTGCGTCAGTTTATTAGTAGAGGCTTCATAGACATAGTCGTTGGGTTAAGATTCAGACATTTTTTATAATAACTTAGCAGTAATTCAGTAGTTGCTACGAATAAAGTTTTGGAGTTGATTTATTTAAATATTTAAATTAATCAAAAGTATTTGGTTAGAGTATTGCCTTGTCACATATAAAGTTTAGAGTTATAATAGATTTGATAAGCGGAGATGGTTCGCTCGGTCATGTTTAGTGATCGAGTGTCGATCCCAGCTTGTTCAAAAAATGGGTCATGACAAAAATAGTATTAGAGCCACTGTTGTGTCAGCCATGCCGATGGTGGGTCAGAGTTCAACTGAGTTTAGGCAAATTTCGGTTAGGCGGGACAAACCTCAGTGCTAAGTCTAGGCGAATCCTATGCGGTAGAGCAAACCTCAGCGAGGACGCTGAATCCATAGAGGGGGTGTATGTAATACCCCAAACTTAGACAGAGTCCCACATCGGCCAAACACAAGAGGGATTCTGGGTATATTAGTTAACAAACCTTAGACCCTAGTGACGCATTTTAAACGCGTGAGGGCCTAGGTCAAGAGTGGACAATATAACTAGCGGGCTGGGATGTTACAAATGGTATCAGAGCCTCAGGTTTATGGAGTCATAGGGGTCTATAAAGTCGTGTTAGTAGAGTCTTGTTTATGGGTATGAAGCGCGTCATACTTATAAACAGGAAGCTACAAGCATTTAGGAAAAGTCTCATTTTTTTCATACTTTAGATCGTGTTGTAGATCCTACTTCTAAGAAACTATCTAATGTATTCGATTCTTTAAAACTCGCAAAAATGGCTCGTAGTCGCAACTATGACATCGACACTGTCACGACCCAAAATCTAACCATGGTCGTGATGGCGCCTATCGTGTTACAACGCAAGCATATTCCCAAAATATTACTACTAATTTGATTATAAGAATTTAATAAAATATTTTCAATAATTTAATTCCCGATAAACTAAACCAATTCTAAATATAAATAATATAAAATATGAAAACGAGTCCCAAACATCAGGGTGTCACTAAGTCATGAGCGTCTAAAACAATGAACTAAGAAATATAATTGTCTAAAATAAGAAATGACAAGATGAGTAACAAGGCCATGCAAACGCTAGCAGCTACCTTGCAGTCTTCAAAGATAGTCAGCCTGAACTCAACGATCACCGCGCTCTAACTCACCTGGATCTGCATATAAAGTGCAGGGTGTACTATGAGTACTACCACCTCAGTAGTAACAGAAATAACTAAGGAACTGAGCAGTAGTGACGAGCTAAGAAAAATAGTCCAATTATTTATTTTCACAATTTACAATAAACATAAATAAATAGGTAAATTTCTTAAAACAACCAAATACCACAAATAATTTAACAGGTAAGTGCACCAACAGCAAAAGTAAATGCAACCTCATAGTAATATCACTCCATCACTCATCCCTCGTACTCAGCACTCAACACTCAATACACTCAACACTCTGCGCTCACTGGGGGTGTGTACAGACTCCGAAGGGGCTCCCAAAGCCCAAGTGCTAAGCACGAACAATTCACGTGCCATCATATCAATACCTGGATCCGCACGTCAACTCACGTACTACGCGGATAACTCACGCGCTATGGTATCAATATCTGGACCCACACGGTCAACTCACATGCTACGCGGACAACTCACGCACTATGGTATTAATATCCTCACAACCAGGCCATCATATCAATACCTAGATCCGCACGGTCAACTCACGTGCTATGCGGACAACTCACGCGCTATGGTATAAATACCTGGACCCGCATGGTCAACTCACATGCTACGCAGACAACTCACGCGCTATGGTATTAATATCCTCACAACCAGGCCCTCGGTCTTGCTCAATCATATACCTCACTAGCGTCATTATCATCAACAAATAAGGGAACACAACCCACATCAAGTATCACAGCATATTAGCAAATAATAGAGACTGAGGTAAACAAGTACAATAATTTCTATGACTGAGTACAAATAATGTGAGCATGAATAAATTAAGCCTAAGCATGATCTCTAACATGAATGCAGACAAGTTCAACAACAAGTAACTACGTAAACACAGATGATGGCCATAAGGCCTCACGGGACGAACCAAGTCTCAATCCCTCGCGGTGCACACCCACACGCCCGTCACCTAGTATGGGTATTACCACCGAACAATCACATGATATCAATTTCTCCGGGTTTATACCCTCAAAGCCAGAGTTGAAACTGTTACTTACCTCAATCGCATAAAATCCTACTCCGGGATGCCCTCGTCTCTGGACTCGATCTCCAAAATCTCTTAATCTAATCATAATCAGATTAATACCATCACCATGTGCTAAAGAATCGAATTTCACAATAAAAACTATAAAATATGTCAAAAATTCGAAATTGGCCAAAATCCGGCCCCCGGGCCCACATCTCAGAATCAATCAAAAATGGCAGAAAACTTATCCTCGTCCTCTTCCGAGTCTAACCATATAAAATTTGTCAAAATCGGACTCCGTTTGATCCCTCAAATCCTCACTTAAAACTCTCCAATACTCAAACCCTAGCTCCCCTAAATTTTACTTTGAAATCATCAATTAAATCCCAAACACGAAGATGAATTCATGAAATATAACCAACACAGAGTAGAGAATACTTACCCCAATCCATATGGTGAAAATCGCCCAAATCCGAGCTCCCCAACTCAAAATATGACCAAAGGAGCAAACCCTAGTTTTATGTATTTTTCTACCAGCTATTCTGCCTCGTTTCTCATGCCAAACGATTTCTAAACTCCTATTTTATGCCTCCAATAGATTTCTTGTGAAATTCTAATCAAGTTAGGCTTTTGAATCATTCAATTTGACCTTATAATGAATGAGATATGTAGGTTTTAATATTTGCAAATAATGCAGATTTTTAAATACGCTGCTAGTGGCAATTTCGTAATTACTCTGAAAAATCTGGTAACCTAATTTTTAGTAAAATGACCATAAAATCCTCATACGATATCCAAATTCGATGATTCTTTTTGCTACGGGTCCGTAATTACGATATGGATCTAAAGCTTCAATCAAAAACGAAATCGGAGCTTATTTGTTCAATATGATATCATTTGAAGAAACAACGTCAAAACATAAAAAGAACGAGCGCAACACAACCCAAACCTATCCGAAATTCACCCGAGGTCCTTGAGACCGCAACCAATAATTCTAACAATTCATATATAACTATGTAAACTTAGTCGAACCTCCGAAACACCCAAAACAACACAAAAATACCAAATCAACATCGAATTCAAGCCTAAGAACTTCTAAACTTCCAACTTTCGCCAAATTCAAGCCTAATTCTACCACGGACCTCCAAATTATATTTCATACATACTCCTAAGTCTAAAATCAACCAACGAAGCTAATCGAATCATAAAAATCCAAATCCAAATTCGTTTACTCATAAGTCAACTTTCGGTTGACTTTTCTAACTTAACTTTCTAACTAAGAGAACAAGCAATCATTTTACTCCAAAACTACTCTGAGCCCAAACCTACCAACTCGATACAACTCAACACAGCTGAAAAACACACAAAGAAGCATAAATGAGGAAAACAGGGCTATAACTCTCAGAGCGAATGACCGGGTCGTTACAGACACTGAGGATGCTGCTCAAGAAAATATTTCTACTATTGTGGCTCAAGGCAAAACTAAAAATTATTCAACTCATAAAAGGAAGAATAAATCCACAAAGAGGGTTCACGTACCCTGGGTTTTATATGAAGAAGGGGTGGAGCATAATGATCCAGTACCGCCCCCAACAGTAGCTCTGGCTCAGGCAACTATTTCTCCAGAGGTGGGTCAGATGTTTAATGTTGTCACAAGTGCTATGGAGATGTTTAAAGCCTTTGTGGCCAACCAGAATAAGAGAAGAGATGAGATTCTACCTCAATCAGATAGACAGAACAATTCTGAGTCCTCAAGAGTGAATGAATTTTTGAAGTTGAGTCCTCCAATTTTCCATGGTTCTATAGTAGATGAAGATCCAATTTTGTGGATGGAGGGTGTCAAGAAAGCCCTCCGAGTGATGAAAGAATTTGATGAGGAAGCTGTGGAGGTGGCTACTTACCAGCTTAGAGATGTGGCTGATGCTTACTTTGAGATGTGGGAAAAGGAAAGAGATGAAGAAGATGGTCCACCTACTTGGGAAGAATTTGAAGAGGAATTCATGGCTAACTTTATCCCAGAAGAAGGATAGGGAATCTAAGTCTATAGAGTTCGAACAACTCAAGAAAGGGAATAAAAGCGTGCAAGAATACTTACATGGAAATCATAAGGTTAGCTAAGCATGCTCCTCACATGGTTAAGATAGAGAAAACAAATATTCGCACGTTCGTTGGCGGTTTAGCTTACCACATTAAGATACGACATCAGCTGCAGCGGTAGGGATGACAGCCTTCTCCTATGTTGTGGGATTTGCTAAGCACTTAGAAAAAGACAGACAACATAGGAGAGAAGAAAAAGAGCATAACAAGAAATCCTGGACAGCAGGTAGGTTTAATGGTACATCCAGCGAAGGTGGAAGGGATTCCTCTAATAAGGAGTCATTAGCACCAGCTCAGTCCATTCATCAGTCATGTGGTGGGTCTTCCTTCAGACGTACTCAGAGTTATGGAAACCAGTCTCGCAAGAATCAAAATTTTAGGACATTATCGTCACATAGCCAAAGTCATGCTGAGAAACATTCACAATAACAAGGTCTTCGTGGGACATGTAAGCAGAAACATTCAGGTCAGTGCAAGCTCGAGTTTCATGGTTGCTATCATAGCGGAGACATTGGTCGTATAAAGGCCAACTGCCCAAAGTTAAGACATAATTTTAGTGGGAGATCAACTCATCCTTGCAGTTCCTCAGCTACTGCAGGTGCACCACCCCAGGCTCGTAGGTCTCAAAATCAGACAGGGTATGGGGTAGGCAGAGGTGCAGATCGAGTTACTCAAAGAAGGGGAAAACCCCATTTGTTTGCCACACTTGATCGTCAGAGTGCAAAGGCATCTACAAAAGTTATTACAGGTATACTTCTAGTCTGCTCACATAATGCTTATGCCATAATGGATCTAGGTTCAACATTTTCATATGTGACTCCATACTTTGCAATTAACCTCGGTTTAGAACCGGAACAACTTAGTAATCCATTCCTAGTATCTACTACAGTTGACGAGTCAATGAAAGTCACAAGAGTCTATAGAGGTTGTATAGTTTCAGTCCAAGGTCGCAACACCAAAGCCGATCTCATAGAGTTAGAAATGGTGGATTTTGATATGATCATGGGTATGTATTGGTTGTCTTCCTGCTATGCCATGTTAGATTGTCATGCCAAGATAGTCAGGTTCCAATTTCCAAATGAAGAAGTCTCAGAGTGGAAGTGTAGTTCAACATCGCTTGTAGGTAAGTTTATTTCTTACCTTGAGGCACAACGAATGACCGGTAAAGGGTGTCTCGCCTATTTGGCTCACATCATTAATCTAGAATCAGAACCACCAGCTCTTCAGTTAGTGCCAGTTGTTAGAGAATTTCCAGAAGTTTTCCTAGATGACCTTCCTGGACTTCCTCCTGAAAGAATCATAGACTTTGGCATTGATCTCATGCCAACCACTCAACCCATATTTATACCTCCTTATAGGATGGCTCCGGCAGAACTTAATGAGTTGTGAGAATAGTTGAAAGACCTTCTTGACAAGGGCTTCATCAGGCCGAGTGTTTCGCCGTAGGGTGTCCTGGTCCTGTTTGTCAAGAAGAAAGATGGATCTCTCAGAATGTGCATCGACTATCGGTAATTGAATAAAGTTACCATTAAGAACAAGTATCCACTACCAAGAATTGATGATTTATTTGATCAACTTCAGAGTGCAAAGTACTTTTCAAAAATAGACTTGAGGTCAGGGTACCATCATTTGAGAATCAGAAAAGAGGATATATCTAAAACAGCCTTTAGAACTCGCTACGGGAACTATGAATTTCTAGTGATGTCCTTCGGGTTGACAAATGCTCCAGCTGCATTCATGGACGTCATGAACAGAGTTTTCAAGCCATTCCTGGATACCTTTATTATTGTGTTTATAGACGATATTTTGGTGTACTCTAAGAGCAAGGAAGATCATGCAAAACACCTCAGAATAGCCTTGAGACCTTGAAGGAAAATGAGCTTTATGCCAAGGTTTCAAAATGTGAGTTCTGGTTGCAGTCAGTGTCATTTTCAGGCCACGTGGTATCTAGTGAAGGAATAACAGTAGACCCTCAGAAGACAGAAGCAGTCAAGAACTGGCCTAGTCCGACAACGCCAACCGAAATCAGGAGTTTCTTGGGGTTAGCTAGCTACTATAGAAGGTTTGTGGAGGGGTTTTCTTCACTTGCAGCCCCATTAACTAAGTTGACTCAGAAAGCAGTTAAGTTCTAATGGTCAGACGCTTGTAAGCAGAGCTTTCAAGAGTTAAAGAAAAGGTTGACCACTGCACCGGTATTAACCTTGCCGACAGGTTCGGGTGGGTTCGCAGTGTATTGTGATGCCTCAAAAGTTGGTCTCGTTTGTATTTTTATGCAAAATAGAAAAGTTATTGATTATGCTTCCATACAGTTAAAGAATCATGAAAAGAACTACCCCACACACGACTTGAAGCTTGCAGCAGTGGTGTTTGCATTAAAAATATTGCGACACTACCTTTATGGCGAGCATTCTGAAGTGTTTACATATCACAAAAGCCTCCAGTACATTTTCAATCAAAAAGAACTAAATTTGAGATAGCGAAGGTGGCTCTAGCTATTGAAAGATTATGAAATCAATATCCTTTATCACATGGGCAAAGGTAATGTGGGAGCAGATGCACTTAGTAGGAAGTCAATGGGTGTCTTGGCCCATCTTGCAGTATAAAAGGCGATCTTTGGGTCGAGAAATTTAAAAGCTTGCAAATGATGAAATTATATTGGATGAGACCGAAGAAGGAAATATAACTACTTATGCCTTAGTACAATCCTCCCTTATTGCGCATATTAAGGCTAAGCAAGACGAAGATCCGTACTTAGTGAAATTAAAAGAAGGAGTCAAAAGCAAAAAAATCACAACTTTTACCCTAGGAAGTGACTGAGTTTTGAAGTTGAATGATCGGTTATGTGTGCCTGATATAAATGGCCTTAGAAAGGACATAATAGAGGAAGCTCACAATTAGAAGTACTCTATTCACCCAGGCGCTACCAAAATGCATCTAGATTTGAAAGAGTTGTATTGGTGGAAAGGCATGAAGAAACAAGTAGTAGATCATGTGGCTAAATGTTGAAATTTCCAGCAAGTCAAAGCCGAGCGTCAAAGGCCTGGTGACCTAGCTCAAGACATAAAGATACCACAGTAGAAGTGGAAAATGATTAATATGGATTTCCTAGTAGGTCTACCTCGCATATACCGTAAACATGATTCATTTTGGGTTATTGTAGACCGACTGACAAAGTCCACGCATTTCCTACCAGTAAAGACGATAGATTCTGCAGAGCAGTATGCGCAATTGTACATCAAAGAAATAGTCTGATTGCATAGTAATCCAATTTCAATCATATCTAACAGAGGCCCTTAGTTCACGGCGATTTTTGGCAGGCATTTCAGAAAAGATTAGGTACCAAGATCAATTTAAGCACCGGTTTTCATCCACAGACCGATGTCCGGGCAGAAAGGAACATTCATACTCTCGAAGATATGCTGCGTGCGTGTGTTATAGATTTTGGAGGTAATTTGGATGATCACTTGCCACTTATAGAATTTGCTTACAATAACAGCTATCAGGCCAACATTGGTATTGCTCCTTATGAAGCATTGTATGGGAGGAGATGTAGGTCTCCAGTGGTTTGGTTTGAACCAGTAGAGGTATCGTCGATTGGTTCAGAGTTTGTTTGTGAGGCCTTGGAGAAAGTTCAACTAATTAGAGAAAGACTTAAAACGGCTCAGTGAGAAGAGGCATCGTGAGTTAGAGTTCATGTTTGGTGATAAGGTGTTTTTGGAAGTTTTACCAATAAAAGGAGTTATGAGGTTTGGTAAGAAAGGAAAACTTAGCCCTAGATTTATCGGACCTTATGAAATTCTAGAAAAGAAAGGAAATGTGGCTTATAAGCTAGCGCTACCCGTTGAGTTGTCCTCTGTTCATCCTGTCTTTCATGTGTTTATGCTTATAAAGCACATTCATAATGAGTCACATATAATACCTGCCGATACCATAGAAATTAAAGAAGGCTTGACTTATGAAGAGGTACCTATAGAAATTCTCGATAGGCAAGTAAGAAAGTTAAGAACAAAATATATAGGGTGGAGTAATCATGATTCAAAAAAGACTACGTGGGAGGTTGAGGAAGATATGAGAGAGAAATATCCGTATTTATTTGAGGAAAAGATATGTGAACCTAAGTTTGGTTTGACATTTGTATTTTATTTATTAAACACAAGTTAGCATGTGTTTATGTCCTTGCTAGATTATACTTAGTTGTTGAATTTAGTTTTTGTCCGAGTATATTTAGTTATTTAATAATTAGTGCCACACCAGAGTACATTTAACTCATTAAAGTAATTTACTTATGCTAAAGTATTGTGCTTTAGATTCTTGTTAGTTATTGTGGTAACTCCTTGTCGGAGTGTGAGTAATTAATTTATGAGCTGTGTATGGTGCCTATGAATGGTCTGTTATGGTATATTTGGTTGTTATAGGTATAGTTGTAGTATTTGTGACATGGATATTTTTTGGATACTCCAATTTACAAGGGAAACTCTGCCGAAATTTTTAAAAATTTAGGGAGTTAGCCAAAATTGTGAGTACTTTGGAAGACTGGGTAGTGCTAAGAAAATGTAAGAGCTTCAAGGACTTAAGAAATAATTATTAGCTTAAGAATAAAGCCCTAGCAACATTCGAGGATGAATATTTTTAAGGAGGGAAGATTGTAACACTCCTCAAATCCATTAAAGTTTCAAGACCCGCTAAATATAGAACTTAATTTTTATAATCTTAAGTTATAGATTTATTACGGATTAAAGTCTATATTTATAAATAATTGGTTATATAATTATGGTAAAATTTATAATTTTAATATTACTAATTATTAAAAGTGGGTATCATTAGTTATTAGTTAAGTCAAAATAAAACAAAAAGGGAAAAATAATAAAAGTAAAATAATAAATAAAAAGGATGGGGCATACGTATTTCTTTTAAAAAGGTCAAAAGGCTTGAAAGCCTTAATCAAACCCAACTAAGAAAGAGGCCTGAAGGCAAGCCTTAACAAAACAGAAGGTTTAAAACTTTTGTTCGTGAGACTCACCTATCGGTAAGCAACAGAAGCAGCAAGGTTCCTCACACAGGCAATGAAAATTCTAGGGTTTTTTTTTACAAATCACTAATTCTTGAACCCGGGTATATAAAATTTTTATTGTCAATTACGTACCCTATAGTAATAATAAGTAAGAATTGAATAGTTAATTCCCTTCTTCCTCTATATGAATAATAAATTTCATATTTAGTTGTAGTACTTTAAAAATTGATTAAAATGCACTGGTTGTTGTTGAATCGATTGTTTGACTGTGTTAATTGGACAAGGGCCTACGTATTGGCTGGAGAAGTTTTGAGGTGAGTTGATATAACCCTTTACTAAAGTGGTTTAACTCACAAAAGCACGCATACAAGGTGTCTGTTGAATTGCTTAAAAGAGTTTATATTTATTTAATTAGAGCGAGTGAGTACCAATTAACTTAGAATTGTTCTAGCAAAAGATTAGATGATCTATTATGGTATATGTGCTTAAATTTTTAGATTTTTGTGTTATTCTTATATGCTATTTTCATGTTGAAAATTTATGAAGAAGAAAGAATCTTTAGAAATATATTTACATGTTTATTTCATTCTTATGCCATGCTTTACGTTTAAGGACACCAATATGAGAATGTACATGATGTTATATACCGAAAATATTTAGACTTGAAAAGTCGAAAGAAGAAGATTTAGAAAGAAAAGATTTTTGAGAGTATCCTTTATTCTGAAAAGGGGTCATTGTCCAGGCCGTGGGTCCTGACCAAGGCATTGACTTCCTGAAACTACTTATGCCAAAGTAGTGAGCACACGAGTCGAGGGTCTCATTGGTGAGAATTTACTTAGCTAAGCTAAGGTATGATACATGAGCGTTGAGAACCATGAAGCAAGTGGCACCTCGTGGATTGGGCCTATTCGATCGGGTTGGGATCGAACCTGTGCCGATCACACGATGGCTAAGACAGAAACTGATCAGGATAGTTGGAACTCCCAAAGTATAAAGTGAAGTATCTTTTTTTATAAGAAAGAAAAAGAAAATAATTTCTTTTAAAATATTTATAAACTGCTATTATGCAATTATTGAGAATTATTCTTATAAGATTTATGTTTTACACGCATTTAGAACCTTTGCTCGTAATGTATATGTTAGTAAAGTTTTGCCTCCTGTTGTTGAGACTTACTGAGTACAATGGATGGTACTGACGTTCTCTGTTGGGAACCTACGTTGGTCTGCGGTACAACGTAGGAACCGGTTTGCAGGCGAGCAGGCTACGGGTTAGGACTTCCTTATCTTCTAGTGCTATTGGTAAGCTCCGCTTTTGTTCGTGGAGTATCCCTTTGAGTCATCTTTATTTAGTTATTTCTTTGTTTACTTAGAGAACTATCCAGAAAATCTCATGTGCATCAGTTTATCAGTAGAGACTTCATAGATATAGTCGTTGGGTTAAGATTCAGATGTTTTTGATAATAACTTAGCAATAATTCAGTAGTTACTACGAATAAATTTTTGGAGTTGATTTATTTAAATATTTAAATTAATCAAAAGTATTGGTTAGAGTATTGCCTTGTTGCATATAAAGTTTAGAGTTATAATAGATTTGATAAGCAGAGATAGTTGGCTCGGTCATGTTTAGTGATTGAGTGTCGGTCCTGGCTTGTTCAGAAAATAGGTCGTGACAAAAATGGTATCAGAGCCACTTTTGTGTCAGCCATGCCTATGATGGGTCAGAGTTCAACTGAGTTTAGGCAAATCCCGGTTAGGCGGGGCAACGAGATTAGAGGTAATCCTTAGGTTTACGAAGTGTTTTGTAAATGTTGTTTTGGCTCAATGATTTAGTGAAGTGTTGGGAAAAATCCTACTGAGTAATAGGTCGTGGTTTTTCACCTTTCGAGCCGGGTGTTTTCGACGTAAAAATACTTATGTTCTTTACTTTGAGCATTTATTATTCCGCAACAATAGTATAAGGAATACATAGAAGAACCAGGTCTTTCTATAATCTGTGCACGCGAAAAATTGGATACCACACAAATCACCCCCTCTTGTGTGGTATTGAAGTATAAAACAATTCACTCCGTTAGTCGAACTTGTTGAACTAAATCTTCTTTGAAATAACATCAACTATTATTTAACTAGTTAAATCTTAATCATAAACGTAAACTGTATAACATTCATCCACTTATGTCTCAAAGTATGCAACAAAAAACAAATGATCTTTCGGGTAACAGGGGCAGATCCACATGGAGTCAAGAGGGTTTATATGAACCCGCTTCATCGAAAAATAACACTGTATATATAGGTATATTTTTTCTGTCTTCAACAAAGTAAAGGTATAAATAAAATTTTGAACCCACTTCAAACAAGTAAATCACCTAGCCTGTTGGTAAAGAGGGTTCAAATTTTCCATATGTTCCTGGTTCGAAACTAGGTAGTCACATACGACCTTTATTTTTATTTTTTGAACCCGCTTGATAAAAATTCTGGGTCCGCTACTGTCGAATAATGTGGAACATAACTCTAGAAAGTGCATGTACGGCACACTTAAGCTAAAATTTCATTAAATTGCTATATAAACACCTTATGCGTGTAATCTTTTACCCTTTCCAAACATAGTACTATCAGTTGAAATTAGTGAAAGGTTACAATAAAAATAGGCGAAATACATAAACGAACCTTTGAAGTTGTCCTCAACGACCAACTAAACATCTCAACTGAGCCTATTTTTAGTTGGACACTTCTTCTCCGCTAAAGTACGACCTCGTGAACCCTTCACGCTGACATGTCAACGTGTGTGCTTTATACTCAATTCTAAGCGCGTGAAACCCTCAAAATTAAGGTTTTTTTCTCTTTCTTTTAAATTTAACTTTATTTTATGTGGGTCCTATTATATTTTATTTTCTATCCATTAATTTTATTTTCTTCCCAAAATATTTCATCTTCACCAAACATTTTTTTTACCTTAGAGTCAGCCATTTTCAACTGATCCACCTCGTCTCTCTTAGGTTGAAGAATAAGCCTCCAAATAGTTACAATGAATATAGGATTCCCAACAATGACAAGATATCAACAAAGGATTTGGATATTAACATAGCAGAAAGTGAAATCTCAAGAAACCACCACCGATCTCCACCCTAAGACCAGTGATAAGGTCGTTGTTTGCCGCAAATCGTTGAGGAAAATCGGTAACATTGCTCCTCCGACATATTCCGCCCCGGTGTCCAATATCACTGTCATCGGCATATCTTCCGTTCTTAGGATTTGGCTCAATGCTGATATCTATTGGGTTTCTAAATTGAAGTGAAATTCCGATTGAAGAAGGGTGAGTGGTGTGTTTGATTTTCCTTTTTTTTTTTTTGCAATTTCCCCTCTTCTGCAAAATAGTTGCTAAAGAAAACTGGAGACGAGATGATTCTTCTTGTGAAAATCTTCACTTAAATGGATTTGGATGATTTTTTATTTGGGTTTGAG
>MU691052.1:32804-50015 GCA_026770625.1 Nicotiana glauca
TGGGCAGATGTTTTTTGGTAGGAAAGTTAATAGCTAATCTTTTTTTAAATAAATACACGTGTCATTTAATGATTTGTTCGCTTGACATGTCATCCGTAATTGTAATACACGCATGAGGTTTGTTGGTCTCTAGTGTTTAGTTGACATACTTTATTAAAGACAAGAAGTGTCCAACTGAAAATAGTCTCAGTTGAGGTGTTCAGTTGGTTATTGAGGACAACTTCAAAGGGCCGTTTATGTATTTCGCCATAAAAATAATTTGAACCTAAAGATCTGGGTAGCTACAAATCATCCATTATCACCCATTTAAGGTTAATTCTGCAGGAGTCCTATAGTGGATATTATTTGTATTGAATAGTGATATGTCTAGGCACAACACCAGCAAAGTCGTTGTAGTATAGTGGCGAGTATTCCCGCCTGTCACGCGGGTGACCCGGGTTCGATCCCCGGCAACGGCGCATTCTTTTTTCCCTTTTTTCTTAAGAGTATTTACAATTATCTCCATGTTTCAGAAAGAACAAAGTCATTTTTAGTACATGACCAAATGTAGCGGACTAGCGATGAAGCTCGTGAAAATCGATTTCATGTCTAAAATTTATCAAGAGTTTTTGGTTAAGGGAAAATTTTTATCAAAACATGAAATAGGTAACAAATTATGATATCTTATATTCATAATTTTGTGCAATTTACCGTCTCTAAATAACCTACTAGAAGTGATTATATATTAACAGTGTTAAAGTCTTTATACTATAGTATATAGAGTTTAAACTCTATGTAGATATCAATGTTAGATCAAAATAATCTCTTGATCATTTCTTCATGGGTTGAAGAATAGAGTTGGCCGTTAATTTTCTTATGTTATTATTCACCTGTTCTATTAAAAAACAATGACTTCTTTTCCCTTTTATCAACTTAAAACATAAAAGTAATAATGCTTTTGTAACACTCCTCAAATCTATAAAAGTCTCAAGACCCGCTAAATATAGAATTTAATTTTTATAATCTTAAATTATAGTTTTATTACGGATTAAAAACCCTTGTGACTGATTTTTGAGTTACTTCTATATTTATAAATATTTGGTTATATAATTATAGTAATATTAATAATTTTAATATTATTAATTATTAAAAGTGGATATCATTAATTATTAGTTAAGTAAAAACAAAACAAAAAGGGAAAAAACAATAAAAGTAAAATAATAAATAAAAAGGAGGGGGGCATACGTATTTCTTTTAAAGAGGTCAAAAGGCTTGAAAGCCTTAATCAAACCCAACTAAGAAAGAGGCCTGAAGGCAAGCCTTAACAAAATAGAAGGTTTAAAACTTTTGTCGTGAGACTCACCTATCGGTAAGCAACAGAAGCAGCAAGGTTCCTCACACAGGCAACAAAAATTCTAGGGTTCTTTACAAATCACTAAATTTTGAACCCGGGTATACAAAATTTCTATCGTCAATTACGTACCCTATAGTAGTAATAGGTAAGAATTGAATAGTTAATTCCCTTCTTCCTCTATATCAACAATAAATTTCATATTTAGGTGTAGTACTTTAAAAATTGATTAAAATGCACTGGTTGTTGTAGAATCCTACGTATTGGCTCGAGAAGTGTTGCGGTGAGTTGATATAACCCTTTACTAAAGTGGTTTAACTCACAAAAGCACGTATACAAGGTGTTTGATGAATTGCTTAAAAGAGTTTATATTTATTTAATTAGAACAAGTGAGTACCCATTAACTTAGAATTATTCTAGCAAAAGTTTAGATGATCTATTATGATATATATGCTTAAAATTTTAGATTTTTATGTTATTCTTATATGCTATTTTCATATTGAAAATTTATGAAGAAGAAAGAATCTTTAGAAATATTTTAACATATTTATTTCATTCTTATGCCATGCTTTATATTTAAGGACACCAATATGAGCATGTACATGATGTTCTATAAAGAAGAGATTTAGACTTGAAAAGTCACAAGAAGAAGTTTTAGAAAGAAAATATTTTTGGGAGTATCCTTTTTTCTGAGAAGGGATCATCGTCCACGCCGAGGGTCCTGACCAATGCATTGACTTCCTGAAACTACTTGTGCCAAAGTAGGGAGCACACAAGCCGAAGGTCTCATTGCTGAGAATTTACTTAGCTAAGCTAAGGTATGATACATGAGCGCTAAGAACCATGAAGCGAGTGGCACCTCGTGGATTGGGCCTATTCGATCAGGTTGGGATTGAACCCATACCGATCACACAGTGACTAAGACAGAAACAGGTCAGGATAGTTGGAACTCCCAAAGTATAAAGTGAAGTATCTTTTTTTTATAAGAATGAAAAAGAAAAGAATTTCTTTTAGAATATTCATAAATTGCTATTATGAAGTTATTTAGAATTATTCTTATAAGCTTTATGTTTTACATGCATTTAGAACCTTTGCTCGTAATATATATGTTAGTAAAGTTTCGACCCCTGTTGTTGGGACTCACTGATTACAATGGATGGTACTGACTTTCTCTTTTGGGAACCTATATTGGTCTGTGGTACAACGTAGAAACCGGTTTTGCAGTCGCGCAGGCTACGAGTTAGGACTTCCTTATCTTCCAGTGCTGTTGGTCAGCTCCGCTTTTATTCGTGGAGTATCCCTTTGAGTCATCTGTCACACATCCTTTTTCACTATAGCCCGTAAAGGGGTATAATAAAAGCGAGTTTTTTCAATTAAAGGACAATTAAAATGGAATTATATTATTAAAAAAAAATTAGAGTCTCCACTTGGGAGATTTATGGTGTTCCAAGTCACCGGTTTAAATCTCGTATCGAGGAAAGGGTTGACTCTGTATTACAGTCCGCAAACCAGAAATGAATTCTATTAACCCGAGAGAATGTGTTAGGCATTCTCGAGTTCCGTGGTTCTAGCACGGTCGCTCAACTGTTACATTCGGCTTAATTATCTGATTTTGAACAATTATGAACCTATGTGCAAATTTTAACTTTTAATCGCTTTTGTTAATCCTGAAACGCTGATGTTAAGCCTAATCTTCAAAGAAGCTAATCAATCCAGTCTTCTAACTTAGAACTAAACAATCGTGAACCAAAATTTATGTAGTGAATCATATTTACTAAAAGAAATCGGGAAAAATCATATTTAGGCATCCAAAATACAATGCAACGGACACGAACGATTCAAAATAGGGAAGGCATCGAAGATGCTAAACAAAGAGAACAAATAAAGCATTCAATTTAAACAAGCCACCTAAAACAAATATAACATTGCATTTGGGATATTTTGATGAAGAAAAAACCTTTAATGCTGAATATTTAAGCTATCAGATCTGTTCGAATCAATAGGATCTCAGATCGAAAAACTGGACGTAGATCGGAATCTCATCGGCGACCTCGGATCTGCTAACGGAAAACTCGTCGGCTCTAGCTCAAGCTTTTTTAGACATTATTTTTTTTAGAATGGAGAAGAAGAAGAACAATAAAGAGGGTTGTTTGGATAAGAAGACATAGGGGGGCTGGTTTTTAGAATGGAGAAGAAGAAGAACCGTCAAGAGGGTCGTCCCTCACTGCCCCTGTATATCCTGTGTATATTGAATGTATATCCTGTGTATACCTAGTCTCTCCCAGGTTCCGTTTTTCTTTCTCCTCTTTATTGAACTCTATTCCCTATAGCAATCCCCTCCTTGTATGGTATATTTCGTCTAATGAAAAAGAAGCCTGGAGAGGGTTGTTCCTCATTGCCCTTGTATATACTATGTATATTGAATGTATATCCAATGTATATCCCGTCTCTCCCAGGTTCCATTTTTTTTCTCCTCTCTTTCTAAATCCCCCTTCCTTTCTCCAGCAGGCTGCCTTTCAAAAACATAAGTTTACATGCCCCCCACAAGGCAAAACATAGAAAACAAGTGATGGTGGAGCACTTTTGCTAAGCACTACCTCTTGTTTTTGGACAACTTGTGTCCATCTGCTTGAGTTCTACCCATGTTTTTGGGCAACTAGCACATGTGCTTGTATTCAACCCATGTGCATTCCAGTTGCGTGCGCTCCCGATGAGTATTGCGTCCAGCCTTGCGTTTTAGCACTACTCTGCGAACGAGACTAAAAATACTGCCTTATTTATTAATTAATTTTACTTAAATGAAATAACTATTAAAATAAGATTGAGCGTTAAAATAAAACTATTTTTGGTATTTTTCAAGATTAAAAATGACTACAAAATATTAATAAAACTATTTATTTATATTTTTTTTGTAATTTTCATTTTTTTGTAATAAAATAAAGTAAAAATTAGTTGAAATGGCTATATTAAGCCTAAATTAAACATTTTACGCTAAAATGGATGAAATCTCGGGGAAGGTCAAAAATCACGTGTCTACAGCTGCCCCTCTTTGACTGGAAACGCGAAGCGTTTTCAGACAAAGAACGACTTGATAGGTTTTTTTGACCCGACCCTTATTTGGGGAGACTAAAACTAAAAGAAATGAGAATGTGACCGAGATCTGGTATCTGAGCTGTCTACATATCCTTGGCTATAAAGGAATCAGGCCACGTGTAGTTTAGAAGTGAGTGAGATGATAGAGTATGTCGAGGTGAAGAGTCATTCGAGGTGCCATTCCGCCGAGGTTCCGGTCCGCGGTCCTGATGTTACATCAAAAATCAAACATGAAAAGGACTAACTAAGCCTGTCAACTATGAGTTATAAGATTCATATCTATAAGTCTTCTGAAGCTTGATATTGAGTCTTGTGTGGTTCTTCATGCAGACTTTAGATTTGAACCTTGATGCTTGCTAATTGCAGGTGCTAGTTCATCTTTCTTTGGCTTTTCGGATCAAGACCAGGTATGCAGTGCTTGTGACCTCGGCTATGTCTTGAGCAACCCACATCTTTCATCAACTTTTGCGTTTGGATTGACTTCTTACCTTTCTCTTTTCCTTTTTCTTTATTGTGACTAACTTCTGTTGATCATATGGGACTGTTGACTCGCACTCTTGCCGCTAGCTTCTTTTGTTGCTCACTTGTATTGCGTTCTGAAGTGAATTCCCTTATCTCCAGGTAGGTACCCGATTGCCAATATTTGAACTGTCTTCCTTTGAACCTTGCTGATTTCCCTTGAAATTTGTGCTATCTTCTTTTGAAACTTGAATTGCTTTCTCTTTGCTCTCCAGGTGGGCGCCTCATTGCTGAACTTGATCCGTCTTCCTTTGAACATTGCTGCTTTACCTTGAAACATGGATTGTCTTCCCTTGTTCTCCAGGTGGGCGCCTGATTGCATGAAATTTTCTGTGTTCCCTTACTTTCCATGTGGGTACCTGCAAAACAAATAATACAAACGAAATTTCTGCCTCAGTTTACACTAGGAAGATTTTTAAGTTGTTAGCAAAATTGTAGACCACTTGTACTATTGATGCAATGCTGAGAGTAAACTAAATACTAGACTATGATATGCGTCTCCTACGAGTAAAACCAAGAAACTTTGACTAGCAAATGCATCTACTAAAATAGAACCTAAATGAACCAAAACTAGGAAGTGCGTCTCCTAGGGGTGAATTTAAATGACCAAGACTAGGAAGTGCGTCTCCTAGGGATGAAGACTTTAGTGACTAAAATTAGGAAGTGCGTCTCATAAGAATAAACTCTCAATTTAGGAAGTGCGTCTCCTATGAATGAACTCTCAATTTAGGAAATGCATCTCCTATGGCCGAATTTAAATGACCTAAACTAGGAAGTGCGTCTCCTAGGAATGAAACATCAATTTAGGAAGTGCGTCTCCTGAAACAAAATATAACCAGACTAAGAAGTGCGTCTCCTTGGGGTGAAAACTTCAATGACTCAGACTAGGAAGTGCGTCTCCTACAGGTGTAAATCAACTTAAGCTAGGAAGTGCATCTCCTAGGGGTGAAACTTCAATGACTCAGACTAGGAATTGTGTCTCCTATGAATGAACTATCAATTTAGGAAGTGCGTCTCCTATAGGTGTAAATCACATAAACTAGGAAGTGCGTCTCCTAGGGGTGAAACTTCAATAAAATCATACTAGGAAGTGTGTCTCCTATGAATGAACTATCAATTTAGGAAGTGCGTCTCCTACAGGTGTAACTTCAATGACTCAAACTAGGAAGTGCGTCTCCTATGAATGAACTATCAATTTAGGAAGTGTGTCTCCTACAGGTGTAACTTTAATGACTCAAGCTAGGAAGTGCGTCTCCTATGAATGAGCTATCAATTTAGGAAGTGTGGCTCCTACAGGTGTAAATCAACTTAAGCTAGGAAGTGCGTCGGGGGTGAAACTTCAATGACTCAGACTAGGAAGTGCGTCTCCTAGGGGTGAAAACTTTAGTGACTAAAACTAGGAAGTGCGTCTCCTATGAATGAATTCTCAATTTAGGAAGTGCATCTCCTAAAATAAAATATAACCTAATAAAGCCAAACTAGGAAGTGTGTTTCCTAGGTGGAACTTTCATAACTCAAACTAAGAAGTGCGTCTCATATGAATGAACTTCTCAATTTAGAAAGTGCGTCTCCTACAGGTGTAACTTCAATGACTCAAACTAGGAAGTGTGTCTCCTATGAATGAAATATCAATTCAGGAAGTGCGTCTCCTACCACAAAATATGACTTGAAAAACTTAGACTAGGAAGTGCATCTCCTAGGGATAAAACCTCAGTGACTCAAACTCATATGATCCAAACTAGGAAGTGCATCTCCTACAACAAAATATAACTTGAAAACCCAGACTAGGTAGTGTTTCTCCTAGGGGTGATGTGTGATCTACTCAATAGCCTTTGCATAAGCAGAATTTGGGCATTACACCTGAAAATTTCAAACTTCCCAGCTTTGATATGAACATAACTTCCGTCCCTGTTTCAGACAAAGAAAACTTGTGAGTTTAAACATGGTAGTAGGTTTGTGGCCTTGACTTTGCGGCGATTGCTCCTTCACTTGCCAATTATAAAATTGATTTCACCTTGAAATACATTGCTTGCTAACCAATTTCTCTGTCACCCTTATCACATAAAATATCTCTTCTCCATCCAGACCCAATACCCTTTATCTATTGCATTGCTTGTGAACTAACATTTACCAAACCTTTCTATTTCACATGAATCCCAAAGTGCATCAATTGCCACCCACTCAGTGCGTATGTTGTTCTTTCTTGACTTAGACCACTGGTCTCAGCCTTAAGGTCTATTGTTCCTTCACTTACCATGATAACTTTGATTTTCACTCGGAAGACCTTGCTTGTCATTGGTTAACTACTTTCTCTATCAACCTCATCACGGAGAATACCTTTGATCTGTTCACCCAACATCCTCTATCCTTTGCATTGTTCATGAATTTATATATAACAAACCTTTGTATTTCACATAAATCCCAAATCATGTTGATTGTTACCAACTCAGTGCGCACGTTGTTCTTTCCTGACTTATGCCCCTTTGATGTGCCAGCCAAATCTCGTTTTGTGCAATTGGAAAGCTGATGGTAAATTTTGAAGTCATTTCTCACTTGTTCTCAGACTCAGGAACAAGAAGTAAACAAGACAAAAGGAACAGAGTAAAGGACAATGGAAAGAGATGATTCCTAACAAGAAAACTACAAAGTAGAAACCTATCAGATATGGATACCAACTCTAATGACCATGACATGCACCTGTGGCCTATTCTGTCAAGCAAGTCTGATGTTCAACTCTTGTTATACCCCTAAACCGTGAAACTGGGCTTCAATGCTTCGATTATCTAATCTGATTCACAATCTTTATTCGGCTTGTAGTGCCCGAAGGGTTTTCACCATCAAGCCTCTCTCATTTTGTTCTTTCTCTCAACTCACCATCGCATTATGGTGTTGTGGAGGTTTTCACCAATAATATTCTCTCATTTTCATTTTCCTTGTTCAGAATGGAGTGTTGCCCCTGATATGAATCACCTCTACATGCTCGACTTGGCATCTCTCAAAAATTGGTCGAAAGGTCTTTCTTTGGACTGTAATGTGGGCTTTTGGATAGGGTTAGAAAGAAAGGGTATCACGAAGGCTCAAAACAACTTGAATGGGTTCAAACTTACAACTTTTGGAATCAGATTTCTTACAATAGCTACAACTTCTGCCCCAGTTTCTTTCTTGGGGACTTTTGGATTTGTATTTTGGTGTGACTGAACCCTAGAGAAAGGTTGCCTACGTATCCTTTCAGAATCAAGTTGAATGTAGTTCATGATTTTCTTTGTTGTTTCACTTATTATTATTATTATTATTTTATTTTTTCTATTTTTTCTTTTTCCTTCTTTTCGTTGTTGACTCCAAAAGAGGGGTATGAAATAAAAATAGATAGGGCTCAAAAGGGGGAAACAAAGGGTAGAGTATTTAGATAGCAGAACAAAATATCTTCGTCATTCTAATCTTCAAAATATGCCAAGTACAAACAACACAATTAAACAAGCCAAGGAAAACATACGTAACATCTTTTGAAGTACCAGAATTGATAACTATATCCATATACTTGCCTTCTACATTTGTCAATTGCCTACCACCATTGGACAACAATCTCAATACCACAAACGACCCCTATAAATTTGGGGCAAACTTGCCTTTGGCTTCAAGCTGATACGGCATGATGCATTCGACAGTATTTCTTTATGTTCTATATGCCCCAGTTTCACACAATTCGGGCTTGAAATGATCTCAAAATTCCTTTACTTATGTTCCTCAAATGTCCCTATCATCTTCAAAATTGTTTCATTGCTTCATGACTAAACTAAACTTTTAAGACCAGGATGAGAACTACGTGTGCATGTCATGTCACTAGAGTCGGCAGGAAAAGAACTATAAGGAAGAGAGAACTAAACAAAAATGACTAGAAATAATAGAAAATTGCATTAGACAGATGGTGAAAGGGTTTTAATAACAAACAAGCAAACTAAACTAGGGTTACAACCCTAGACTACACTAAACGAGCTACTACAAAAAAAAACTAGGAAAAATAAAAGAATAGAAGGGTTTGAATCACAAGACCATATCCGGATTACAACCCTGATAATAACCCGGACAATAGAAATGACAACAAAATAAACCACCAATACTCCTCTCTAGCTAGCCCATATATGGAGCATCTTTTCAGTTACGAAGCACGACATCTTAGCCACTGAGTTTAACATCAACATTGCTAGAACCTTCACAAGTCTTCATCTCACTGTCCTTACCAAATTACTTTTGGGTCCCTTGAGTCAGCACGTTCTTATGATCAACTTCCGGAACCAAGAGTGACAATGCTGGAAGCCAAGTTCCGTGGCATTCTGTTAACCCGAGAGAAGGTGTTAGGCATTCTCGAGTTCCGTGGTTCTAGCACGGTCGCTCAACTGTTACATTCGACTTAATTATCTGATTTTGAACAATTATGAACCTATGTGCAAATTTTAACTTTTAACCGCTTTTGTTAACCCTAAAACATTGATGTTAAGCCTAATCTTCAAAGAAGCCAATCAATCAAATCTTCTAACTTAAAACTAAACAACCGTGAACCAAAAATTTATGTAGCGAATCATATTTACTAAAACAAATCGGGAAAATCATATTTAGGCATCCAAAATATAGTGCAACGAACACAAACGATTCAAAACAGGGAAGGCATCGAAGATGCTAAACAAAGAGAACAAACAAAGCATTCAATTTAAACAAACAACCTAAAACAAATATAACATTGCATTTGGGATATTTAGATGAAGAAAAAACCTTTACTACTGAATATTTAAGCTATCAAATATGTTCGAATTAATAGGATCTCAGATCGGAAAACTAGACGTAGATCGGAACCTCATCGGCGACCTCGGATCTGCTAACGAAAAACTCGTCGGCTCTAGTTCAGACTTTTTCATGCATTCTTTTTTTAGAATGGAGAAGAAGAAGAACATTCAAGAGGTCCATTTGGAGAAGACGACACAAGGGGGGTTGGGTTTTAGAATGGAGAAGAAGAAGAAACGTCAAGAGGGTCGTCCCTCACTGCCCCTGTATATCCTATGTATATTGAATGTATATTCAGTGTATACCCAGTCTCTCCCAAGCTTTGTTTTTTTTCTCTCCTCTCTTTATTGAACTTTGTTCCCTATAGCAACCCCCTCCTTATATGGTGTATTGCGGCTAATGAAGAAGAAGCCTGGAGAGGATCGTTCCTCACTGCCCTTGTATATACTGTGTATATTGAATGTATATCCAATGTATACCCCGTCTCTCCCAGGTTCTGTTTTTTTTTTATCCTCTCTTTCTAAAGCCCCCTTCCTTTCTCCAGCAGGCTGCCCTTTAAAAACATAAGTTTACAAGCTTACCACAAGGCAAAACATGGGAAATAAGTGATGGTGGAGCACTTTTGCTAAGCACTACCTCTTGTTTTTGAACAACCTGTGTCCATATGCTTGAGTTCTACCCATGTTTTGGGGCAACTAGCACATGTGCTTGTATTCAGCCCATGTGCACAGATGTGCATTCCAACTGCGTGCGCTCCCGACTGGCATTGTGCCCAGCCTTGCGTTTTGACACTACTCCGCGAACGAGACTAAAAATACTGCCTTATTTATTTATTAATTTTACTTAAATGAAATAAATATTAAAATAAGATTGACCGTTAAAATAAAACTATTTTTGGTATTTTTCAAGATTAAAAATAATTACAAAATATTAATGAAACTTTTTATTTATATTTTTTTTTGTAATTTTCATTTTTTTTGTAATAAAATAAAGTAAAAATTAGTTTAAACGGCTATATTAAGCCTAAATTATACATTTTACGCTAAAATGGATGAAATCTCGGGGAAGGTAAAAAATTACGTGTCTACACATCTTTATTTAGTTATTTCTTTGTTTACTTAGACAACTGGCCAGAAAATCTCATGTCCTGAGTAGTGCGTCAGTTTATCAGTAGAGGCTTCATAGACATAGTTATTGGGTTAAGATTCAGATGTTTTTGATAATAACTTAGTAGTAATTCAATAGTTACTATGAATAAAGTTACAGAGTTGATTTATTTAAATATTTAAATTAATCAAAAGTATTTGGTTAGAGTATTGCCTTGTTGCATATAAAGTTTGGAGTTATAATAGATTTGATAAGCAGAGATAATTCGCCCGGTCATGTTTAGTGATCGAGTGCCGGTCCCGACTTGTTCAGAAAATGGGTCATGACAAAAATGGTATCAGAGCCACTCTTGTGTCAGCCATGCTGATGGTGGCTCAGAGTTCAACTGAGTTTAGGCAAATTCCGGTTAGGCGGGGGCAAACCTCATTGCTAAGTCTAGGATAAT
The DNA here is from genome assembly GCA_026770625.1 of Nicotiana glauca. NCBI lineage: Eukaryota > Viridiplantae > Streptophyta > Magnoliopsida > Solanales > Solanaceae > Nicotiana > Nicotiana glauca. The sequence continues at coordinate 44,075 of MU691052.1, forward strand.
CCCATGCGGTAGAAAAAATCTCAGCGAGGACGCTGAGTCCATAGAGGGGGTGTATGTAATGCCCCAAACTTTAGATAGAGTCCCACATCAAAAACACACAAGAAGGATGTTGGGTATATAAGTTAACAAACCTTAGACCCTAGTGATGCATTTTAAACATGTGAGGACCTAGGTCCAGAGCGGACAATATCACTAGCGGGCTGGGCTGTTACAAATGGTATCAGAGCCTCAGGTTTATGGAGTCCTAGGGGTCTATGAAGCCGTGTTAGTAGAGTCTTGTTTATGGGTATGAAGTGCACCATACTTATAAATAGGAAGCTACAAGTATTTAGGAAAAGTCTTATTTTTTTCATACTTTAGATCGTGTTGTAGATCCTACCTCTAAGAAACTATCTAATGTATTCATTTCTTTAAAACTCGCAGAAATGGCTCGTACTCGCAACTCTGACACCGACACTGAGGATGCTGCTCAAGAAACTATTGCTACTATTGTGGCTCAAGGCAGAACTAAAAATGCTTCAACTCAGAAAAGGAAGAGTAAATCGACAAAGGGGGTTCAAGTACCCCAGGTTGAATATGAAGAAAGGGTAGAGCATAATGATCCTGTACCGCCCCCAATAGCAGCTTCGGCTCAGGAAACTATATCTCCCGAGGTGAGTCAGATGTTTAATATTGTCAACATTTCTATGGAGATGTTTAAAGCCTTTATGGCCAACCAGAACGAGAGAGGAGATGAGATTCCACCTCAATCAGATAGACAGAACAATTCTGAGTCCTCAAGAGTGAATGAATTTTTGAAGTTGAGTCCTCTAGTGTTCCATGGTTCTATAATTGATGAAGATCCAATGTTGTGAATGGAGGTTGTCAAGAAAGCCCTCCGAGTGATGAACGCATTTGATGATGAAGCTGTGGAGCTAGCTGCTTACCAGCTTAGAGATGTGGCTGGCGCTTGGTTTGAGATGTGGGAAAAGGAAAGAGATGAAGATGATGGTCCACCTACTTGGGAAGAATTTGAAGAGGCCTTCATGGCTAACTTTATCCCAGAAGAGGATAGGGAAGCTAAGGCTACATAGTTCGAACAGCTCAAGCAAGGGAATAAAAGTGTGCAAGAGTACTTACATGGAATTTATAAGGTTAGCTAAGAATTCTCCTCACATGGTTAAGACAGAAATAGCAAAGATTTGCAGGTTTGTTGGCGGTTTAGCTTACCATATTAAGAATATGACATCAGCTGCAGCGGTAGGGATGACAACTTTCTCTTCTGTTGTGGGATTTTCCAAGCACTTAGAAAAAGACAGACAACATAGGAGAAAAGAAAAGGAGCATAACAAGAAAGCTCAGACAATGGGCAGGTTTAATGGTATATCCAACGGAGGTGGAAGGGATTCCTCTAATAAGAAGTCATTAGCACCAACTCAGTAATGTCATCAATCAGGTGGTGGGTCTTCCTTCAGACGTACTCAGAGTTATGGAAACCAGTTTCGCCAGAATTAGAATTTTAGGACATTATCCTCACATAGCCAGAGTCATGCGGAGCAACATTCAAACTAACAAGGTCTTTGTGGACATGCAAGCGGCAACATTCAGGTCAGTGCAAGCTCGGGTTTCATGGTTGCTATCATTGCGGAGACATTGATCATATAAAGGCAAACTACCTAAAGTTAAGACGTAATTTCAATGGGGGATCAACTCATCCTTCTAGTTCCTTAGCTACTACAGTTGCACCACCTCAGGATCGTGGGTCTCAAAATTAGACCAGGCATGAGGCAGGCAGAGGTGCAGATTGATTTACTCAAGGAAAGGGACAACCCTGTTTGTTTGCCACACTTGATCGTCAGAGTGCAGAGGCATTTGCAGAAGTTATTACAAGTATGCTTTTAGTCTGCTCACATAATGTTTATGCCATAATTGATCCAGGTTCAACGTTTTCATATGTGACTCCATACTTTGCTATTAACCTCGGGTTAGAACCGGAGCAACTTAGTGAGTCATTCCTAGTATTTACTCCAGTTGGCGAGTTAGTGAAAGTCATAAGAGTCTATAGAGGTGTTATAGTTTCAGTCCAAGGTCGCAATACCAAAGCCGATTTCATAGAGTTAGAAATGGTGGATTTTGATGTGATCATGGGTATGGATTGGTTGTCTTCCTTCTATGCCACGTTAGATTGTCATGCCAAGGTAGTCATGTTCCAATTTCCAAATGAAGAAGTCTTAAAGTGGAAGGGTAATTCAGATCGCTTGTAGGTAAATTTATTTCTTACCTTAAGGCGCAACAAATGATCGGTAAGGGGTGTCTCGCCTATTTGGCCCACATCATTAATCCAGAATTAGAACCACCAGCTCTTCAGGCAGTGCCAGTTGTTAGAGAATTTCTAGAAGTTTTTCCAAATGAACTTCCTCCTAAAAGAATCATAGACATTGGCATTGATCTCATGCCAAGCACTCAGCCCATATTAATATCTCCTTATAGGATGGCTCCGACAGAACTTAATGAGTTGAGAGAACAGTTGAAAGACCTTCTTGACAAGGGCTTCATCAGGCCGAGTGTTTCACCGTGGGGTTTCCCGGTCCTGTTTGTCAAGAAGAAAGATGGATCTCTCAGAATGTGTGTCGACTATTGGCAATTGAATAAAGTTACCATTAAGAACAAGTACCCACTTCCAAGAATTGATAATTTATTTGATCAACTTCAGAGTGAAAAGTACTTTTCAAAAATAGACTTGAGATCGAGGTACCATTAGTTGAGAATCAGAAAAGAGGATATATCTAAAACAACCTTTAGAACTCACTACGGGCACTATGAATTTCTAGTGATGTCCTTCGGGTTGACAAATGCTCTAGCTGCATTCATGGACCTCATGAATAGATTTTTCAAGCCATTCATGGATACCTTTATTATTGTGTTTATAGACGATATTTTGGTGTACTCTAAAAGCAAGGAAGATCATGCAGAACACCTCAGAATAGCCTTGAGACCTTGAAGGAAAATGAGCTTTATGCCAAGTTTTCAAAATGTGAGTTCTGGTTGCAGTCAGTGGCATTCTTAGGCCACATGGTATCTAGTGAAGGAATAACAGTAGACCCTCAGAAGACAGAAGCAGTCAAAAACTGGCCTAGGCCGACAACACCAACCAAAATCAGGAGTTTCTTGGGGTTAGTTGGCTACTATAGAAGGTTTATGGAGGGGTTTTCCTCACTTGCAGCCCCATTAACTAAGTTGACTCAGAAAGTAGTTAAGTTCCAATGGTCAGACGCTTGTGAGTAGAGCTTTTAAGAGTTAAAGAAAAGGTTGACCACTACACCTGTATTAACCTTGCCGACAGGTTCGGGTGGGTTCACAGTGTATTGTGATGCCTCGAGAGTTGGTCTCGGTTCTGTTCTTATGCAATATGGAAAAGTTATTGCTTATGTTTCTAGGAAGTTAAAGAATCATGAAAAGAACTACCCCACACACGACTTGGAGCTTGCAGCAGTGATGTTTGCATTAAAAATATGGTGACACTACCTTTATGGCGAGCATTCTAAAGTGCTTACAGATCATAAAAGACTCCAGTACATTTTCAAGCAAAAAGAACTAAATTTGAGACAGAGAAGGTGGCTCAAGCTATTGAAAGATTATGAAATCAATATCCTTTATCACCCATGCAAAGCTAATGTGGTAGCAGATGCACTTAGTAGTAAGTCAATGTGTGTCTTGGCCCATCTTGCAGTACAAAGGCGATCTTTGGGTCGAGAAATTTAAAAACTAGCAAATGATGAAATTAGATTAGATGAGACCGAAGAAGGAGATATAATTGCTTATGCCTTAGTACAATCCTCCCTTGTTGCACATGTTAAGGCTAAGCAAGACGAAGATCCGTATTTAGTGAAATTAAAAGAAGGAGTCAGAACCAAAGAAATTACTGCTTTCACTCTAGGAAGTGACAGAGTTTTGAAGTTTAATGATCGATTATGTGTGCCTGATGTAGATAGTCTTAGGAAGGCCATAATGGAGGAAGCCCACAGTTCGAGGTACTCTATCTACACAGGCGCTACCAAAATGTATATAGATTTGAAAGAGTTGTATTAGTGGAAAGGTATGAAGAAACAAGTAGTAGATCATGTGGCTAAATATTTAAATTGCCAGCAAGTCAAAGTCGAGCATCAGAGGCCTGGTGACCTAGCTCAAGGCATAGAGATATCACAGTATAAGTGGAAGATGATTAATATGGATTTCGTAGTATGTCTACCTCGCACATACCGTAAACATGATTCAATTTTGGTTATTGTAGACCGACTGACAAAGTCTGCGCTTTTCCTACCAGTAAAGACGATAGATTCTATTTGCGCAGTTGTACATCAAAGAAATAGTCCGATTGCATGGTACTCCAGTTTCAATCATATCTGACAGAGGCCCTCAGTTCACGGTGCATTTTTGGTAGGCATTTCAGAAAAGATTAGGTACCAAGATCAATTTAAGCACTGGTTTTCATCCACAGACCAATGGCCAGGCAGAAAGGACCATTCAGAATCTTGAAGATATGCTGCGTGCGTGTGTTATAGATTTTGGAGGTAATTGGGATGATCACTTGTTACTTTTAGAATTTGCTTACAATAATAGCTATCAGACCAACATTGGTATGGATCCTTATGAAGCATTGTATGGGCAGAGATGTAGGTCGCCAGTGGGTTATATTGAACCAGCAGAGTTGCCGTTGATTGGTCCAGAGTTTGTTTGTGAGGCCTTGGAGAAAGTTCAACTAATTAGAGAAAGACTTAAAGCGGCTCAGAGTCGTCAAAAGTCTTATTCTGATAAGAGGCATCGTGAGTTAGAGTTCATGGTTGGTGATAAGGTGTTTTTAAAAGTTTAAAGGAGTTATGAGTTTTGGTAAGAAAGGAAAACTTAGCCCTAGATTTATTGGACCTTATGAAATTCTAGAAAAGAAAGGAATTGTGGCTTATAAGCTAGCACTACCCGTTGAGTTGTCCTCTATTCATCTTGTCTTTCATATGTTTATGCTTATAAAGTACATTCATGATGAGTCGCATATAATACCTGCCGATACCATAGAAATTAAAGAAGGCTTGACTTATGAAGAGGTACCTATAGAAATTCTCGATAGGCAAGTAAGAAAGTTAAGAACAAAAGATATAGGATCGGTAAAAGTTTTATGGAATAATCATGATTCAAAAGAGACTGCATGGGAGGTCGAGGAAGATATGAGAGAGAAATATCCATATTTATTTGAGAAAAAGGGTATGTGAGCCTAAGTTTGGTGTGACATTTGTAGTTTATTTATTAAATAAAAGTTAGCATGTGTTTATGTCCTTGCTAGATTATACTTAGTTGTTGAATTTAGTTTTTGTCCGAATATATTTAGTTATTTAACAATTTAGTGCCACGCTAGAGTACATTTAACTCATTAAAGTGATTTACTTATGCTAAAGTGTTGTGCTTTAGATTCTTGTTAGTTATTATGGTACCTCATTGCCAGAGTGTGAGTAATTAATTTATGAGCTGTGTATGGTGTCTATGAATGGCCTGTTATGGTATATTTGGTTATTGTTGGTGTAGTTGTAGTATTTGTGACACGAATATTTTTTTGGATAGTCCAATTTACAAGGAAAACTCTGCCGGAATGTTTGAAAATTTAGGGAGTTAGCCAATATTTTGAGTACCTTGGAAGAGTGGGTAGTGCTAAGAAAATTTAAGAGGTTCAAGGACTTCACGAATGATTGTTAGATTAAGAATAAGGCCCTGGAAACATTCGAGGATGAATGTTTTTAAGGAGGGAAGAATGTAACACTCTTCATATCTATAAAAGTTTCAAGACCCGCTAAATATTGAATTTAATTTTTATAATCTTAAATTATAGTTTTATTACCGATTAAAAACCCTTGTGATTGATTTTTGAGTTACTTCTATATTTATAAATAATTGGTTATATAATTATGGTAATATT
>MU691052.1:50553-61306 GCA_026770625.1 Nicotiana glauca
GGGGTGGGGGACATATGTATTTCTTTTAAAAATGTCAAAAGGCTTGAAAGCCTTAATCTAACCCAACTAAGAAAGAGGCTTTAAGGCAAGCCTTAACAAATCAGAAGGTTTAAAACTTTTGTTCGTGAGACTCACGTATCAATAAGCAACAGAAGCAGCAAGGTTGCTCACACAGGCAACGAAAATTTTAGGGCTCCTTACAAATCGCTAATTCTTGAACCCATGTATATAAAATTTCTACTGTCAATTACGTACCCTATAGTAGTAATAGGTAAGAATTGAATAGTTAATTTCCTTCTTCCTCTATATCAACAATAAATTTCATATTTAGGTGTAGTACTTTAAAAATTGATTAAAATGCACTGGTTGTTGTAGAATCAATTGTTTGACTGATGTCAATTGGACTGGGGCCTACGTATTGGCTCGAGAAGTTTTGAAGTGAGTTGATATAATCCTTTACTAAAGTGGTTTAACTCACAAAATCACACATACAAGATGTTTGATGAATTGCTTAAAAGAGTTTATATTTATTTAATTCGAGCGAGTGAATACCCATTAACTTAGAATTGTTCTAGCAAAAGTTTAGATGATCTGTTATGATATATGTGCTTAAATTTTTAGATTTTTGTGTTATTATTATATTTTATTTTCATGTTGAAAATTTATGAAGATGAAAGAATCTTTAGAAATATTTTTACATATTTATTTCATTCTTATGCCATGCTTTACATTTAAGGACACCAATATGAGCATGTACATGATGTTCTATACAGAAAAGATTTAGACTTGAAAATCCACAAGAAGAAATTTTAGAAAGAAAATATTTTTAGGAGTATCCTTTAGTTTGAGAAGGGGTCATCGTCCAGGCCGAGGGTCCTGACAAAGGTGTTGACTTCCTGAAACTACTTGTGCCAAAGTAGGAAGAACACGAGCCGAGGATCTCGTTGCTGAGAATTTACTTAGATAAGCTAAGGTTTGATACATGAGCACTGAGAACCATGAAGCGAGTGGCAACTCGTGGATCGGGCTTATTCGATCAGGTAGGGATCGAGCCCGTGCCGATCACACGGTGACTAAGACAGAAATAGGTCAGGATAGTTGGAACTCCCAAAGTATAAAGTGAAGTATCTTTTTTTTAATAAGAAAGAAAAAGAAAAGAATTTCTTTTAGAATATTCATAAACTGCTATTATGCAATTATTTAAAATTATTCTTATAAGCTTTATGTTTTACATGCATTTAGAACATTTGCTCGTAATGTATGTATATGTTAGTAAAGTTTCACCCCCTGTTATTGAGACTCACTGAGTACAATGGATGGTACTGACGTTCTCTTTTGTGAACCTACGTTGGTCTGCGGTACAACATAGGAACTGGTTTTGCAGGCGACAGGCTACCGATTAGGACTTCCTTCTCTTCCAGTGCTATTGGTGAGCTCCGATTTTTGTTCGTTGAATATCTGTTTGAATCATCTTTATTTAGTTATTTCTTTGTTTACTTAGAGAACTGGCCAGGAAATCTCATGTCCTGAGCAGTGCGTCAGTTTAGCAGTAGAGGCTTCATAGACATAGTCGTTGGGTTAGGATTCATATGTTTTTGATAATAACATAGCAGTAATTCAGTAGTGTAAGGCCCCGTAAAATTTTGTGCTTAAAACCTAGTAGCTCGTAATGCCAAGGTCCGAATGGGTTGTTGAATATGATGAAAATAATATTGATGGTTATAGAAACACTTGTAATATTGTTGTTGTTAATTCTTGAGAAATATTGTTGTTGAGCTTCGTGAATTGTTTGATGTTGTTGCGTTGTTTGTGGATTGAAACTGTACGGTGGGATCGGGTTGCGCGCCGCAACATGAAGTAATAAGGTGTGGGTTGTGGTGATAAGGATGGCCGAGGTAATAAGGGTGAAAAGTGATCGAAATCACTATTGAAACAAAATATGAGCAAACTGTGAAACTATTGAAGTGAAATTGTGGAAGGGGAAAATAGGAGAGTTTGTAAACTTGTTTGGCTTGATTGTTCCTTCATATGTGTTTGGTTGCTGCATCCATTACTGTTTCCTACTTATGTGTGGTTTGAGTTTACTTGGAACAAGTTTGTTCATACATACCAGTACAATTCAAATGTACTGACGTCCCTTTTGCCGGGGACGCTACATTCATATTATGATTGTAGGTGGATCTATAGCAGGCACTCCAGTCCACCGACCGTAGCTCCTCATTACTCCCTGCCAGCTGAATTGGTGAGCCCCTTTCTTTTCGGGGCCCTGCGTGGCTCACGCCGCTTCCGTTCTTGTCTTTGGGATCCTGTTTTGGGTATTTTTAAAAGGTATAGCTGGAGCCTTATTGCCGGCAAGTATTGTATTATTCCTCTTTCATCTTTAGAGGCTTCGTAGACAGGCAATGTGGGTTAAGAACTTATGTAAATATGTATTTTGTAAGTTGGGCGATGTAAGTTGTCAACCACGCTAAAGATTATCTATGTTATGTATGCTTTTGTAACAAGGTGTTACAATTATAATTAGCTGCTTCACTTGGTTAATAAGTAATGAAAAATGTGGGGTAACACGTGGGATAGGAAAGGCACCCAGGTCCGCTTGACTGGGGTTACTCGGTCGAGCGCCGGTCATGTCCCTTGAACTTGGGGCATGACAAGTAGTTACTACGAATAAAGTTTTGGAGTTGATTTATTTAAATATTTAAATTAATAAATCAAAAGTATTTGGTTAGAGTATTGCCTAGTTGCATATAAATTTTGGAGTTATAATAGATTTGATAAGCAAAGATGGTTCGCTCGGTCAGGTTTAGTGATCGAGTGTCGGTCCCGGCTTGTTCAGAAAATGGGTCGTGACAGCTTTCCTCGTAACTTTTTGTCGTTTATAATTAATACGAAAATATCTCTTCAACAACAACAACATACTCAGTAAAATCCCACTAGTGGGGTTTGAGGAGAGTAGAGTATACGCAGACCTTACCCTTGCCCCGAAAAGGACAAAAATTCAGATATAGATACTATAAAAGATGACGCAGTAATAGAAATAATCGTCGTTATAGCGGCTAAAACAATCAAAGTTAATGTTGATGAGGTAGAAAAACTAGGACAGAAATGGCAAGTGTTCGCCTAAGAAAATCCACCCAAAAGAAGCGGTCATTTCTTGTGTAATTGGTCACGTAAAGAAAAAAAAACATATGAGATTAGAAAGTTTTGTGGTGTAGCATGAGAATTATGAAAACCACCAGATTTCCTACGTAGTAGGGTTCATTTTTCTCTCTATATATAATGAAGTTTCCTTTAAGTTAAAATTTCATAGCTGCCTAGCCTACCTTACATGTAAATAAAATGGATCGGTCAAGTAAAAAGGGGTCCAAATTGGCCTGTTGTTTCCCTGTTATCCTTGACCGATCCATGAAAAGCAGCTTCAAGCTATCCAAGAGTTCTTCTTCTGATAAGCTCAATAAAAGCAAGAGCTCTATCTGTAAGCTTCTTTCCTATTCCTTTGAAATTTCATCTTCATTTTTACATCCATAACATAGATGTTTGGGGTTCTCAGTTCAAAGAATGAGTTCTGATGAAATATATATTTAACTTTTTTTTGCTAAAAGAACTAATTCTACCACAAAACACTAGGTTTTATCGAATCTGCAAACCCATTGTTAGATTGGCCAGTGCTTGCCCCCCACAAAAAAAAATAAATAAAGAGGGTGATATAATGAAAGAACGACATGGTTATCTGGTGAATCAATAATATATAAGCGATTAGATTCACCAGATTCATAATGAATGTAATCTTATTATATGTATACATTTCAAATGTTTTTTTTCATATGTGTATATAACTGGAGCTGAAAGCAACATATATGTTAAGTTCAACATATAGAGTTTGCCCTAGATTCGCCTCTGCAAATGCATATATCTTGTTAGTGAATATTTTGGGTAATTTTAACATTGTAACATCTCCCAAAATTGTAGGTTCACCAACATCTCTATCCATGAAGAAAAGAGACGAGGAAAACAATCACCTGGTTGTTTGTTTCGGGGAGTTGTTGATTGACTTCGTTCCTACTGTATCTGGAGTTTCACTTGCAGAAGCGCCTGGTTTTAAGAAAGCTCCTGGTGGAGCTCCAGCTAATGTTGCTGTTGGTATAGCAAGATTAGGAGGTTCTTCCGCCTTTATTGGCAAGGTACTATTATAGCATTTTTACACTTTCAGTGTATTTTTACATGTTGTAACAAGTAATCTCTCGTATTATCATACTTTTGTTTTTGGTTACAAAGATGCAAAATACAGAGTCATAAGGACCAATTCTTCATCCAACTTAGAAACTTCACCTACATTCTTATTTTATCATTTTCCAATTACTAATACTACAGTAATATAATTATATTAAAAAAGTTATACGGTGCGTAATTCATTACTAATTTATGTGATCAATCATTTCTGGCTCATACTCTGCATTCTCGTTGATACTAATTCTGTCATTTTTTCTTCTGGTTCTATTAATAAAACGAAATTTTCATTGAACTTGTATTGAATTTTCCTCTGCATTTCATTTCTGTTGCAGGTGGGTGCAGATGAATTTGGTTATATGTTATCTGATATATTAAAACAGAACCATGTCGACAATTCTGGCATGCGTTTTGACACCCATGCAAGAACAGCATTAGCATTTGTCACATTGAAAGCAGATGGTGAGAGAGAATTCATGTTTTTCCGCAATCCAAGTGCTGATATGCTTCTTACAGAGGCAGAGCTGGACAAAGATCTCATTCAAAAGGTAAATAAACATGTTTTTATTTTGCTAAAAAAACTGATCACAAATGTTTTTTTTCTCTTAATAAATAAGTGTAAGTTCCCTTATAATTTGCAGGCAAGAATATTTCACTATGGGTCAATCTCTTTGATTGCGGAACCGTGTAGGTCAGCTCATCTTGCAGCCATGGAGATTGCCAAAAAAGCAGGCTGCATTCTCTCTTATGACCCAAATCTAAGGTTGCCCTTATGGCCATCCGCAGATGCTGCTCGTAAAGGCATCTTGAGCATTTGGGACCAAGCCGACGTTATTAAGGTAATTAGTTTTTATGTATTGACAAAATAAAAAAGTTAATTGGTAATTACTTGATAAAAACGGTAACTAATCGATAAACTTCAGTGATCATTAAGAGATCTTTACATCGTCAATGTAAATAACTTAAATATATAAACGTAGCAATGTTGAATATTAAAGTCATATACTGTTTGATGTTTTTTTGTTGTGACTCGACATGAAAATTGTAGGTTAGCGAAGACGAAATCACATTCTTAACAGATGGTGAAGACGCCTACGACGACAATGTGGTGATGACTAAGCTTTTCCACCCAAACCTTAAGCTTTTGCTGGTAACCGAAGGGGGAGAAGGTTGCAGATACTATACTAAGGTATCATGTAACATTAAGTTTGTCTGTTTTCTTATTATACAGGAAATATTTTGGTTTGATTTCTAGAAAATTTTTCAATTTTCTGGTCGAACCAGTTCTTCCTTTTAAAATTTAACAAATGGAAAATTAATTTTTTTTTCCACTTTTTTATTTAATTTTGAAAACTAACCAGCTAGATAACATATTGCAGAATTTTCATGGAAGAGTGAATGGCATTAAAGTGACAGCAGTTGACACCACAGGAGCAGGTGATGCATTTGTTGGTGGACTTCTCAACAGTATGGCCTCAGATCCAGACATTTATCAGGTAATTACTGTCTGACTCTTTTAACATCTTTTATAATGTCAGTGTATGTAAATTAAACTCCAATATTCAGTCCTTAAATATGAATCTTAAGTTTGTAATGGCCTTTTCATTTATTGTCACAGGATGAGAAGAAACTAAGGAATGCACTCCTTTTTGCCAATGGTTGTGGAGCTATAACTGTGACAGAAAAAGGAGCAATTCCTGCATTGCCAACAAAAGAAGCAGTGCTTAAAATCTTGGATGGTGCCACAGCTAAATGATCAAATCAAATTTCCCCCACCCACTGAAAAGCCTCCTAATCCCACCTTCTATGACTAGTACTTGTGTAAAAATTATCATATATACTGGAATTTAGTCCATTGCTATCCCTGTAAAAAAAGAAAAAAAAAAAATTAAAACATATGTATATACGTTACGAGGTGCACCTACTAATTTTAACTTATGGATATGTATTTTGCGAGTAGATATTTATACCCGAACGTCAGGTCATTTGATAGGAGGGTGAACACAACAAAATACGGTTCACCTCTTATTTTGTATGTTAAATGACCCAGGACAAGGTAGCACTTGTAATATTTAGGCCTGTGACGTGCACAGGCGGACCCAAAATTTAAAGATAGCGGGTGCACTGTAATAGTACCTTAACAGTGTTTGTAGACAGTAGGGTTATGACGAAAATAATTACTCGATGGCTTTAGGCGGATTAATAACTGGTGGTTGCATGTGAGCATTAAAAATTAAGGAAGAAGTTTTCTATGGGGAGAGAGATAATTGGAGAAGAAGCTTTTGATGTAGGGATTTAACTAAAAGTAAAAGGGGTGGGTCCATTGAAAAAAATTAAATCAAATACACTAAGTAAAAGAAAAAAGGAATGGGGTAGTAGCTAAAAATATGGGTCTTTGGGCTGACTATCTCAAGTATTTGGCATGAAAGCAAAAACACCTACCAGTGCACCCAAAGTGTTTTTGAGTTTGAGGGATCACATAGAGATATATATCATAATTTGAAAGTATATACACATATATATAGATAGTTTCTTCCGAAGTTACCAGGTGCCGGTGACTCCTCGCCTCTCCATGTGGGTCCGCCCCTGACGTGACGCGTTTTATTTGGATGGTGAAACCTAATTTCATGTGAGGAAAATCTTGTGAACTCTATTTAACTGCATGAAACATTTCCAACCAAATCAAAAACACTGATAAGCAACATCTATTTTGTCTTAATCCAATAGTAGTTGGAGTTGGCTACGTAAATCCTCAACAACTAACACAGTAACGACATATAAGAAATTTACTACCAAATGGTCATAGAAATTTACTACACTGCGAAATGTGTCATCCAAATTGAAATTGATGAAGTAACATTTATTTTCTGGATATAAAATGCCCTCCAAATGGTTCTTTCTAGTCAGTAATGAATATCTGAAAACAAGTTTTCAAATTTGCAGTTGTATAGAGAGTATTAATGAACTATCGTATACATCCAAGTAAAAAACAGAATATATTAGGAGTGATTAGAGTACCATCAGCAGCGTATCAAGAGAAAATTAAAATTACGCATGAGTTGGAGGACTATTTCACAACTTATTATTACATATGGATTTAACTGACATACACTGACAATATAAAGAATTTTTACACTATCAGTGTACTTTAACCCAAACGTTATGTCTGTATAACTGCATAAGAGGGACAATTCTCTTATCAATTCTGTAGGGGGCGCTTTGTTCTGCATTCTGGTAGTCCAATAAATAATTCAGTCTCAACATCCGATTTTTCACTACCTTCTACTGAAAGTGAAAGGTCTTCTCCACTTGATGCTTTTGGCTGTTCAAGATCACCACACTAAAACAAAAGGGCAAGGCAATTATATAGTTTCCTTTTCTCAATTAATTAAACTGTGAAGAAGGAAACAATCTTGAAGCTGTCTGTAAAGGAATAGTAAAAATGGATATTTGAGTATTTTCAATATAATATAACAAGGGGTGGATATATAGAGTAATATATGGAGTCAGATAAACCCAGTAGCTTCGGCTAAGACTTTGTATGTGTTAAAAATCCACTAAGTTAGTTGTGATAGAATCCTGAACTCTAACACATAAAGTTCATATCGTGAATTCGTCTATGGCTTTGAGATAACCACTAGAAAACCATATGAATTACAGTACTTCATGGGAAGGCTTTTTGAAGATCTTTTGGCACAGAGAGTTGGTCATGTTTGACTAAAGAAAAGCTATATTTTTATAAATCTTAATAAAAATAGTTCTGGACTTATATGATTTTGATACCAAAATATTTACCATATACTAAAGTAAGAAATCATACTACTCCCTTTGTTCCAGTTTATGTGAACCTATTTCCTTTTTCGTAAACTTCGTGCTCAGTCAAACAGGTTCACATAAATTGGAACGGAAGGAATAATAATTAATCTTTGTTGTATAGAATTGAAAGGATTCCTACATAAGGTGTTTCGATCAATACAACAGTAGTTCTCTTGATCTCCTTACTTTTATAAGTTTCCATCTTTAAGTAATCTAAACATTCAGGCTAAGGGGAAGAAAAAGTACCTTCTCCAACAACATTGCATTTTCAGATGAAAGGTCTTTCACCTGGATTTAAGAGACAGAAAAGCATGAGACAAACAATTATAGTACTAATAAATTCTTCAAGTAGTACGTAGCATTGTTTTAAATAAGATGCATGTGCATGTGCTATTAAACTTTGTTTTCAGTTCTTATTATCCTTATCTCTGCTATTACATTTTATGCACAAATAGTGTATAGAATTTTAAAACAATCTAGTAAAAATCATATTATTACATTGAAATAGATTAATAACATGCTAGGTATAACTTAAACTCTTGCCAATTTTATAATTTATATATACATGCATGAGGTTCATGGGAATTGCAGCTTGAAATAAATCATGAGTCATTGTGACCTTACATGTTCTTTCAATCTCCCAATCTGTTCCCTAAAGACTTCCATCTGAATACAAACAAGAAAAGGATATGTCAAGTTTTGCTGAGCTATATATAAATGTATAGGGAGAGATAGATACATTGCTAACACACTACGTGATTGTAGTATGTTTGCATTTTGTCTTAGAATAGACCACTGCATGATGTTTTATGAAGAAACCTTTCTTGCACGGATAACGTTGAGACTCCGTTCCAACTGACGCTCTATCTGTTGTATTTCTTCAAGACTGCAAGATCCTAAACCTTCTCCCAAGAGCTTCCTAATGCAAATAGAATTTATGTTGGAAAGACTTCAAACATAATGGAAATTATGTGTCTGATATAACAAAAATCATTTTTCATGAAAATATTTTCTCATTCTTGATTGTTGAGTAGAAATTATTTTTAAAACATGCTATTAAAGATTAATAGTAATAATATTAGCAAATTGAGAAGTGTCTTGGTGAAATTTAGGAGTACTAAAGGTTAATAATTAACGTCTAAGTATTAGCTGAACAAGTAACATGAACTTAAAAATTAAGGTAGTTTCATAAATAAAAGACTTCCGCCAATAAGTGACGGAAGTTATTTTATCCCTTTTGATTAAAATATTTTCATTAGTAATCAAACACAAGTTTTCTTGAAAAATAACTTCCGTCATACCAAACACACAAATAAAACAACTTCTAGCTAGCTAGAGCAGGAGGAAACCTTTTAGATGTTTCAAGAAGCTCAATCTTCTTCATCAAGGTTGTTGTTTCATGCTTCATATTCTGCATTATTATATAACGTACGCTGAACCATTGGAAAGTTTTGCAAGACAACAACAACAATAACGATCTGGTAAAATCCCACGAGATATTATTATTATTGCTTGTCAATTCATCTAAGACATTAAAGAAAGACCAAAACCTGCATATTATTCTGTTCCACAGCTGGTATTTCTCCCCGAACATCTTCATTATGCTTCCGGTAACGCTCCATAATCTCCTGCATGCTGCATTTCTCCAGAAAAACACTAACGCAATCAGCTTCTTTTTACCTTTTATGTGGTATATATGTGGCCGTTCCTACATCCTTGTACATACTCGTACCAGATACATATATACCCTTAACCAAACCCGTGTAACATAACTAGAGGCAACTCTTCTTGTTGGCAAGGATTGGATATATGTATTACGTGAAGGGAGGCAAAATAAAAATAACCATGGCCATAAAACAATCACAAGCTCGTGCATGCCAAACTACTATCTTTTTCCTCTAATTTTTCATCTCTTCTTTCTTTTTTTTTTCGGAGGGTATGGGGATGGGGTGGGGGAGGGAAAGTTCAATTAAATGACTAGTCCCCGCCACCATGCTCCAGCATTGAACGCTTTATAGTACTCGCTCCGGTCTAAAATAAGTGATTTTTTGATTTTTTTTTTTGTGGTCCAAAATAAGTGATATTTTTAGATGTCAAGGATGAATTAATTATTTTTTTCCTACATTACCCTTGAAGTAAATAATGTTAGAGTATATGTTAGGAGTATTTATGTGAATAGATAATAAAGGTTAATATGGTCAATTTCATTGTTAATTAATGCGAAAAGGTAAATTTCTTAATCTATGTGAAAACAACTACAAAATCACTTATTTTGGACCGAAAAGAGTAACATATAAAGTTATTTTAAGAAGAGTGATCAATAAAAATGAATGTTCGTACACGTTGTAATCCATGTATATATATATATACACACACACATACAAAGATACCCTCCACTAATTCCCCCCCAACCCCCAACCCCAAACCAAATCCCCACTAATTTTGAACCAAAGAGAGTAACATATAAAGTTATTTTAAGAAGAGTGATCAATAAACATGAATGCTTGTAAACGTTGTAATCCATATATATATATATACACATACAGCTCCATAATCTCCAGCATGCTGCATTTCTCCATAAAAAGAGTAACATATAAAGTTATTTTAAGAAGAGTGATCAATAAAAATGAATGTTTGTACACGATGTAATCCATGTATATATACACACACACATACAAAGATACCCTCCACTAATTCCCCCCCTCTCCCC
>MU691052.1:70283-221745 GCA_026770625.1 Nicotiana glauca
TCATGTCCTCAGTAATCCTAAGTCGCGTCATATCCTGCCTGATAACCTCTCCCAAATACTTCTTAGGTCACCCTCTACCTCTCCTCGTGCCCACCACCGCCAGTCGTTCACACCTCCTCACCGGTGCATCAGTGCTCCTACTCTGAATGTGCCCGAACCACCTGAGTCTTGCTTCCCGCATCTTGTCCTCCATGGGAGCCACGCCCACCTTCTCTCGAATATCTTCATTCCTAATCCTATCCATCCTTGTATGCCCGCACATCCACCTTAACATCCTCATTTCTGCTACTTTCATCTTCTGAGTGTGTGCGTTCTTAACCGGCCAACACTCGATCCCATACAACATGGCAGGCCTAACCACTGCTCTATAAAACTTACCCTTTAGTAACGATGAAACTTTCTTGTCACACAGGACTCCCGACGCTAACCTCTACTTCATCCAACCAACCCCTATACGGTGTGTGACATCGTTGTCGATTTCCCCTTTCCCCTGAATAACTGACCCAAGGTACTTGAAGCTGCTCCTCTTAGGAATGACTTGACAATCAAGCCTCACTTCCACTCCCGCTTCCGTCGGCTCGGACCCAAATTTGCACTCGAGGTATTTCGTCTTCGTCCTGTTCAACCTGAAGCCTTTAGACTCAAGGGCCTGTCTCCAAACCTCTAGCCTCTCATTAACGCCGCCTTGTGTCTCGTCAATTAGAACTATATCATCAGCAAATAGCATGCACCATGGCACATCCCCTTGAATATGATAAGTTAGTGTATCCATCACCAACACAAATAGGAAAGGGCTGAACGCAGACCCTTGGTGCAACCCCATAACAACCGGAAAGTGCTCGGAGTCGCCTCCTAGTGTTCTAACCCGTGTCTTAGCTCCATCGTACATGTCTTTAATCACCCTAATGTAGGCAACCGGGACCCCTTTAACCTCTAAGTATTTCCATATGACCTCCCTAGGAACCCTGTCGTATGCTTTCTCCAGATCAATAAACACCATGTGGAGATCCTTCTTCTTATCCCTGTATTATTCCATCCTCCTCCTAATAAGGTGGATAGCCTCTGTGGTAGATCGCCCCGGCATGAACCCGAACTGGTTGTCTGAAATAGACACAATCCTTCGCACTCTCAGTTCTACCATTCTCTCCCATACTTTCATTGTATGGCTCAGTAATTTGATACCCCTATAGTTATTACAGCTCTGGATGTCGCCTTTGTTCTTATACAACGGAACCATTGTACTCCACCTCCAGTCTTCAGGCATCCTATTAGTCTTGAATATAACATTAAAAAGCCCAGTAAGCCATTCCAAGCCTGTTCTTCCCACACACCTCCAAAATTCAACAGGAATCTCATCCGGCCCGATAGCTCTGCCCCTTCGCATCTTACGCATTGCCTCCGTGACCTCATCGACCCCAATGTCCCTACAATAACTTAATTCATGGAGACTGTCGACATTCCTCAATCCGTCTAGTACATCATCCTGCTCCCCTTCTCCATTTAGAATTTTATGAAAGTAGGTCTGCCATCTCTTCTTAATCTGGTCATCCCCCATCAAAACTTTGCCGTCATCATCTTTTATACACCTCACTTGGTCCAGGTCCCGGGCCGCCCTCTCTCTAACCTTCACGAGTCGAAATAACTTCTTCTCCCCACCTTTGTTCCCTAGTTCCTCATACAAACGAGCAAAAGCTGCCGTCTTAGCCTACGTTACTGCCATTTTCGCCTCCTTCCTTGCTACCTTATACCTCTCGTAGTTTGCTCTCTTCTCCTCCTCACCAGTACCCCCTATTAACCGTAGGTAAGCCGCCTTCTTTGCTTCCACTTTACCTTGGACAACTGCATTCCACCACCAGTCTCCTTTGTGACTCCCCGTGCGGCCCGAAGATATCCCTAGCACCTCTCCCGCCGCCTTCCTTATACAGTCCGCCGTCGTCAACCACATAGTGTTTGCGTCCCCATTACTTCTCCAAGCTCCCATTGCCAATAACCTTCCTTCCAACTCTTGAGCTTTATCCTTAGTCAATGTGCCCCACCTAATTCTCGGGCGTCCTCGTAGCGATCTCTTCTTTCTCCTTATCACAATACCAATATCCATCACCAACAGCCTATGTTGCGTTGCAAGGGTCTCACATGGTATAACCTTGCAGTCCTCGCACAACCTTCTATCGCATCTCCTGAGGAAGAGATAGTCAATCTGAGTCTTCACCACCGAACTTTGGTAAGTAACCAAGTGCTCCTCCCGGTTCGGAAAACTTGAGTTCGCAATCACTAGATCAAATGCCTTGGCAAAGTCCAACAATGAAGTGCCCCCTCCGTTCCGCTCCCCGAAATCAAAGCCGCCATACAACTACAGTATACCGCTACGGTATACAATATGATGTAGGAGTATATAGCTATACTGCAACAGTATACTATTATAGTTTATAATATACTGCAAGGGTATATTGTAATAATCGAAGAAGAACACAGTTACCTAATAATATACCGCTACAGTATATAATATACTATAGGAGTATATAGTTATATTGAAACAGTATACTATTATAGTATACAATATATTGTTATAGTATAGTGTTGAAAATGCAAAAAAAAAAATTATAGAATGCTATATAATGTAAAGGTATACTCTTACAATTAGATCCTTTTAGAATTTTTTTGAAATTTTTATTGACAACTGATATTATTTCAGTTTAATAATTAAATTAAATTTTTTTTACCTCTTTGCGTACAATTATATACCCTGTTGGTATATCTATATACTATACTGGTATCATATGTTAGTTATTTTTTGGTTGTATTAACTACATTTAATTGATACATAATTTGATTTTTCTTTAGTAAAAGAATAATAAAAAATAGTGAAAACAATAAATGAAATTAGATTATGAAGAGAAAACGAATATAAAAAAAGAAGTTAAATGAAATTAGAAAAGGAAAAAAGAAAAAAATAAGAAGTAAACGAGAAAAAAGAAAAGGAGAAAAGAAAAAAAAGAAAAAAGAAAAAAGAAAAGAAAAGAAGCATAGAAATAAAAAAGAATTGAAGAATAAAGAAAAAATTCCTCACGAAAATTACTATGAGTAGGAAATGTAATTAATTTATGGGTAGAAAAACAAATGGATAGACAAGGATAAATAATTTTGTTTTTATAGGTAACTGTGTCAAAACCTCATTTTTAAAGTTATCAAACACTCCAACCAGCTAAATAGTGCTTTAAAGCTGGTTTGACCAAATTTTAAGCCAATCCAAACACCCTCTTAGTTTATCAAGTATAGCGTATATAACCACTAAACATCCCAGCAAATTTGTGAAACATATCTGTTTGGGAAGCAAACTAGAAAATTTCCTAAAGTCTTTGATGACAGCAAGACGCCCCTTAGAGTCTTTGTCAACCATTGATCATCCTCACTTGAGGAAAAAAAGCCACTGTCTTCTTATTGATGATTTTTTCTTGAAAGCATGGCTTTATTTTTTTGGAAGAAAAATTTAGAGACTTTTGAAACCTTCAAGAATTCAAGAGTATTAGGGATTAGATAATTACATTATATTATCTATAGATATTGTAGATAATTTCGAGTTCAAATGTTGTATCTTTGATATAGGTATTTAGAGATAAACCCTGTAGAGTTAAATCTTTTCTTGAAGATCCCTTGTAACTTGTATTTAAAGAGGATTCTTCCTCGTCTTTTGGCAATGAAATACACGAAAATTTTACTGCATTTGCATGGTATTAGAGTCTTCAAGGACTCACGTCTAAACAACAATGGCTTCATCAAACAACAGCAACACACCTCCCACGAACTTCTCTCAATATCACATTATTAAACTTGATAGACACATAACTAAATTTTGTGTAAATTACAAATTCTTCATTAAATTAGAGGCTATGATTTCGAGGGATATATTAATGGAACTCATAATTGTCCATCAAAATTTATATCCATCACAAATGCAGATGGTGATGCTTTACCTGAAGTTGAAATTGACCCCTTTTACCAGCCTGGAAGAAGCAAGATCAACTTTATTGAGTTACCTATTGTCCTCACTAACCAAGGGTGTATTAGACAAAGTTGTTGGTTGCTCATTTTCAAAGGAAATTTGGCAAGCCCTGGAAAACTCATTTGCGTCTCAATCTAGGGCACAAATTATGCAGCTTAAGGTACAACTTCAAACTAAACATATCAATCGGGTGAGGCCAGGCCCAACCCAGAACCTAAGGGTGAGTCCTAACAATCCTGTCTGTTAGGCTATAACGGCCCAAATATACTCTTAATATAGTGTGATATTGTCCGCTTTAGGTCAAGGCCACACGGTTTTCCCCAAAAGGTCTCACACCATTAAGAGTGTCAAATTCTTTATAAGTAGAATCTTTTTCCTTTCTACTTTCTACGTAAGATTTTTTTCACACACCCAACAATCTCCCCTTGTACTAAGTTTCACATGACCTGTCACCATTTATGGGCTAATTTGAAGATTAAATGTGTGCAACCCATATGATCCGAGTATTTATGGCCACCGAAGCCCAATGGTTGTGTCGTCTTCAAAGCTATGCGTAAAGGTCGGAAATCCCAAAGACGGGCTAAGGCACTAAGCTGGGCCCCCATGCCATACTACCCCACCTCCATAGTCCCGCTAAACTATTGGCTCGATACCAGTTGTTACGCTAAAAAGGCCCAAAAATACTTTTAACATGGTGTGATATTGTCCGCTTTGGGCCAAGCCCGTACGATTTTTCCCAAAAGGCCTCACACCATCTAGATTATCAGTAGAATTTTTTTCCTTTCTACTTTTCATGTGAGACTTTGTTCACACACATCTAATACGGACTTGGTCCCGATTCGGGCCGGACCAGGCTGCCATTAAGGGGCCGGATTTTTTTTGGGCAGGAAGTCTATCATGCCCTGCCCTTGTACCCGATTTTGGGTGTTGTTCAAGTGGTACTAACATGAGTCATTTTATAAAAAAATGTATTATACTTGTTGAAGTAAATATTGAACTTTCTAAAGTGAGCAAAGTTTTTAGAAGATGCTTCAATCTTCAATCTTCAATTGATAACACTAACATCATAAATATAAAGTGAGAGACAGGGAGTAGGAGTAGCGGGCAAATGCTTGGTAAGCCAACAACCCAATGAACTGGGGGAGGGGGGGGGGCATTTGGGAAAGTCGAGCCTATCAGGTGTCTTTGTTCAAGAGATGGTACTAGAGAGGAACAAAACAAAGTGAGAGACCGAGGGCAGGGAAAAGAGTCTAGTCAATCAGGCTCGACGATCGGGAGAAGCAAAACGAAATCAGGATTTGGTCGGAAAAAGGCCGAACGTGGGGAGTGCAAACAAAATGACATGACCATAGTTAATTACTCTGAAAAATTAACAATACTCTGAGAAGAATTTGCTAATTATGATCAAATAACGACTTGCACACGTGGTAAATACACATGCGATCTTTGTGCAATATTGGAAAAGAAAGGGATGAGGAGAAGGTGCACCTTTTACTTTTGGGTTAGATGAAACACAATATGGAACAATAAGGCCAAACTTTCTCGCTCAAAATCTGTTGTCAATTTTTGAATCGAGTTTATTCGAAGTTGGTATAAGACGAACGTGTGAAGACGATGGCTCGAGGAACAGATGAATGTGGCGATGCTATGGCCTTTGTTGTACAAGGGACATCCCCCGATAGAGGCCAGAATAAAGTAAAGGACAAAAACACGTGCTCCTACTCCAAGCAAGCTAGACATGATTCAGAAAGTTGCTTCCAGCTTATTAGGTTTCCAGAATGGTAGGGAGACAGACCTCGTGGTAATGGTAAATCAGATGGAAGTGGTATAGGAAAACAATAACATCAGAGGAGTGGAATCAATGGAGGCAGTGGACGTGGTGCTACGTTTCGCGCAAATGCTGCACATGCCATTAGAGGTGGCGTATCTATACCTGTGAGGGAAAAAAAAGGCTGGGCCTCCAGTGTTGAGCAATGAGCAGTAACAGACGTTGATTGCTATATTGAACAACCAATAGATAAGTTGGAATTAATGAGAAGATGATCGGAAAGCAAAATTATGTATCTTGGATCATCGATACAGAGAAACAAATCATATGACATGATGTTTAAAATTATTGTATAATATGGGAAAATTTGAGCAATGTCCTATTAGTTTTCCCGATGGGAGTAATGATGTACCGACCAGTCACCACTAAAAAAAGGGAAAATCGATATATATCGATGTTGGCCGGCTTGGCAAAAATCGATCGAAAACTAACCGATTTGTGACGTTCGGTAATCGCGTGGTCGGTAGAGCCAACTGACCAACTTTGGTCGGTCAATTAAATTTTACAAACGACCAGAAAAGAGAAAAAAGTCGTCACAAAAATCGATCGAAGTCGGTCGGTATTTTTAATTATATATAAAAAAAAGCATCATCTGAAAATCGAACCGAGGTCTAGACTCTGGCACGATACTATTTTACCACTACATCATTAGCGGTCATATTTTAAACTGATCGATTTTCGGTCAATTTTTTGAATATTTTTAATTTATTTTAAATAAAAAAATTCGATCAATGTTGGTTGATTTCTTGAAAAATAAATTTTGCGGGATGCAAAGATAGTTTCTCGCATTTTTGTACCAACAAAAAACCGATCGAAGTTGGTCGGTTTTATAAAAAAACTAAAAATTAAAATATTTTGAAAAATCGACTGCCTTCGATCAGTTTTTTGGCCAGTTTCTTTGACCGGCCGAGGTTGGTTGGTCGACCAAGGTCGGTTTTAGGTTTACTAGTGGATGAGGTTCAACAAAAAGTGAAGGAAATTTGGTTCGAAAAGTTTTTCTTTATATGGCCAGCATAATATGCAACTTGACTTCCGTATCTTAATTAATCGATTACTTAAATCGTTTGGTCATTTTCAGTAAAATTTTATGTATTATATAGGAAGGCACCCCAATGATTCTAGTTTGAGTGTGTGAGCGAAAAGATGGACTCTTCTATTTGTGAAACAAATAGAGGGTATGTGCTCTAAAGGTCGGTGTTGTGGGCTTGCTAGATACTTGGCACTAAATGTTTGGGTTATCCCTCTCTACAAGTGACCAAATTAGTTCTTGTCATATATTTTAGGAAAAATAGTGATGGTTTAAATAGAAGCTATGATGTATGTCATCGGGCTAAACAAAAAAAGAGACAATTTTTCTTTGAGTAATAATAGAGCTTCTAGCAATTTTGAGTTGATTCATTGTGATTTATGGGAACCTTATCAAACAATTTTGTCTTTTGGTGCATCATATTTTTTGACTATGGTATATGATTACTGGCGTGCTTTGTGAATTTCTTATTGATGAGAAAGAAGTAGTGCAAACTATGAAGAATTTATTTGCTATGATAGACAGACAATTTAATAAGTGAGTTAAAACCTTCAGGAACGACAATGGAATAGAGTTTACATGTATGAGAAATTATTTTCTTGAATGTGAGATTGTTTTTCAAACTTTGTGTACATGAACACCCTAATAGAATGGGACAGCGAAAAGAAAACTTTGTCATATCTTAATGTAGTCCGGGCCTTGCGCTTTCAAGGTAACTTGCCCGATTAATTTTTGGGGAAATATTGATGGCTTGTCATTTGATTAATCAAACTCCATTTTTAATCTTGCATGAAAATACACCTTATTTTATAGTCGAGTACCTGAGTATGGACATCTTCGATTATTTGGCTCACTATGTTCTGCCGAAGCTTAGGGAGAAAAGGGTGATAGATTTTCGAGTAGAAACAATAGGTATGTCTTCGTGGGATATCTCTATGGAAATAACGGTTGTAAGGTGTATGATTTAGAGAATAAAGAATATCTTATTCATGGGACGTAGGAATATATTGTTTAATGAGACACTGATTTCGAAGTGACTGAATTTGCTTTCGCTTCATCAACACATAACACTATAAGGGATTAAAATATAAAAAAAATACATGAGGAGTCTGAAGCGAGGGGGTAGTGAATCGGTCCAAGCTCGTGAAGATGAGCTAGACATGGAGGATTACCACGAAGCCGAGATAGAGGAAAATGTTCACCACGAGTTAGGGGCTGAAATCGAGGAAGATGAAATAATAGAGGAGCAGTTGGGATGGAGATACCGCCAAAAATACACACTTGTCCGATTGTGTGATTATATTATTAATGTTGTTAAGTACGCCTTGTCCTTTAACACAATATGTGAATTACAATAAGTTCTATGTGCAATAAAGGGCTTTCTTTGCAAAAATCGCTGCAACAGATGAACCGACTCATTTCTCTAAGGCTGTGAAAAATGGAAAGTGAAGAAAAGCAATTAGGTTAGAAATACAGGCGCCGGAGAATAATAGTACATGGGTAATAAAGGATCTACCTCATAATAAAAAGGCTCTCAGTTGTAAGTAGGTTTACAAGATAAAGTATAACTTTGGTGGTACAATTGAGTGATACAAGGGCCGGTTAGTTATTCTCAAGAATCATCAAGTAGAGGGGATCGACTCTAATAAAATATTTTTCCCAGTGGCAAAGATGGTGACTGTCCACATATTTTTTGCTATAACAGCAACAAAGAATTGGGAGTTATATCAAATGGATGTACATAATGCTCTCTGCATGGGGATCTTCAAGATCTTCAAGATCTTCAAGAGAAGGTATACATTTAATAGTCTCTAGAGTTTCAAGTTGCAAGTCCAAGTAAAGTGTGCAGACTTCGAAAGTCCCTTTACGGGTTAAAACAGGGGTCAAGGTGTTGGTTTACTAAGTTGTCGACTGCCTTAGAGGACTATGGGTTAAAGCATTCATACTCTGATAACTCTCTTTTACTTTGAAAAAGGGTAAAGTTCGAGTAAATGTCGTTGTGTATGTTGATGATTTGATTATCTTTGGGAATGAGCTCGAGGCTATCCATGAGTTCAAACTATATCTTTGCAAATGATTTCACATGAAGTATTTGGGTAAATTGAAATATTTTCTACAAGTGAAAGTCTCCTGAAATTCAGAAGGCAGGTTCTTAAGCCAACAAAAATTATGCCTTTTTGGATATTATCTCAAATGTTGGGTTATTAGGTGTTAAGTTTGTGGGAATACCATTGGAACATAATCAACATCTGGTATTGGTGGATAGATAAGCGCTTTGATGACCCAGAGCGCTATCGTCGTTTGATAGATCGACTTATTTATCTATGCTTCACTCAACCGAAACTATCCTTCAGTGTTCATATTTTATCTCAATTCACGCAACAACCAAAAGAAGAGCTTTGGGATGCAACTTTACAGGTTGTTCGCTGCTTGAAGTGGACTCACGATCAAAGTATTTTGTTGAGAAGCAAATGTGATCTACGTCTCTATGGTTGGTGTGACTCCGATTAGGCTGGTTGTCCTTTGACTCGATGCTCGCTCACAGGTTGGTTTATCTCCTTAGGTGACTCATCCATATCTTAGGAGACTAAGAAGCAACATACCGTCTCTCAATCATCTACAAAGGCTCAATATTGCTCAATGGTAATGACAATATGTGAGGTGAAATGATTGTAGGATATTTTATCTAGTTTGGGAGTGCTTGCACCTCCCTTATTCATCTTTATTGCGACAGTCAAGCAATGTTGTACATAGCCAAAATTCAATCTTTCATGAAAGAACCAAACATATTGAAGTGGATTATCATTTTATTCTTAACGAGTTTGACAGTGAAAACATTCGTCCTAGCTTTGTGCCTTCACATGAGCAATTGGCAAATATCTATGAACACATTAGGAAAATCTCAGTATGTTTCTCTCTTGTGCAAGTTAGTTATTTGTAATCCGCATGCACTAACTTGAAGGCGGTATTAAAGTGTGTGTATATTTTTTAGTAAATATAGAGTGTATATATGGATAGTAAATATATTGTATGTTTGGGACTAGAAGAGCTTTTTTTTCCGTATTATTTAGGACTAGTTTTTCATATTTATTAATACGACGATTTACTACTTGACTTGTATATATTCTTGTTAAAGCCTTTTTTTGCCACCCTTGGCTACCATGTGCTTACGGGTTTGGCAAAGACACAAACTTAAAACAAGATTCTCCTATGC
The DNA here is from genome assembly GCA_026770625.1 of Nicotiana glauca. NCBI lineage: Eukaryota > Viridiplantae > Streptophyta > Magnoliopsida > Solanales > Solanaceae > Nicotiana > Nicotiana glauca. Next base: position 80,353 of record MU691052.1, read on the forward strand.
CCCTCGTAGTCATAAAATCTTGTAGAAGGTTTAGTTAGATATTTCCATGTAGCCATGGATAGCTTAAAACAAAGACAGTCTAGGAAGAAAGGGCGGAGTATATGGTCGAAAGGTATATATTCAATTGAAGCAAAATCTGTGTGTATAAGTAAAATTTTAATTGTAGTAATAAAGGTGTAAGTTGTAATTTTGAATTCCAAGCACCACAGTCTTATGTTTTTTAAAATCCGTTTATTGAAATTTCTGGCTCAAATTAATGAAATATCAAATAACAGAAAGGATATCTGACAGGGGGGGAACTACCTTTGGCTTCTCGTTTGTTCCCGTGTTTGTAGTCATGGCAGCATGACTTTCGAGGGATATCGATCTTGACATTGTCAAAGTTGGATTCTCTGGCATTTTTTTATGGATATAGTAAGTGGGGTGTACTCGCCCCAAAGAACATTGAAGACAAGAAACGACATAGAGGATTCAGCAAGCATTAATAATAATAATATGGATTTAACTTATATATATACATAAAGTATTCTTACATTTTCAGTATATATTTTAATATGTTGTAACACGTAAAAATCTATCTTATGTTTTAGAATCCATTGTTTGTGGACGGTTACTTATAGTTATGTCATCGGATTTTATTATGCTCTCAATGTATACAAATGAAACTCAAATTAATTTATACACACTGTATCTCTTGTAGCAGGTTATCTATCTTATTTTATGTAACTAATTCTACCTAACGTGAATAGTTATTATTTGTAGTATTCTTTTAGGATACAAGTTTAACTTTAAGCCACATAGTGATTTAATTAGGATCTGGATTGAATGCCGTACAAATAATTCTGCCCAACAGATTCTCAAGGTGTGTTTATATAATGGAAACAGCATGAGAGTATGGCTTTCAGAAGGAAGGACAGTGATCATGAAATCAAGTACTAACTTGACAACTGGCTCCTTACATTTGGCTTTGAAGTTCACAGACAGTACTAACTCTTTACCCCTTTAAACAATTAATGAGACAGTATTCTTTTCACTTTCTCACGCTGTATTTTATTAACTTTGTCAGTAATTTATGGTTATTTTATCAAGTTTAATGTAAAGAATGACATTGATGACCACATTTGTTAACCCTAGGTGAGAAATGTCTAAACTTTAACAACAGTACATAAGATGAGGGCCTCATCATGGAGCATATTTTTCCACTGTCACTAATCGAATGGAACAAACCACGCATGAGTTACTGAAAACAATGTATAGTTATTATTGTACCCGAGTGCAGAGGCACAATAGCCATGTTTAGTTATTGAATTTGCAATTAAGTATTTATATATATTTAATAAAAATAAATTTTGGAATACAGATACAAGGTCTAAACAAAAGTTTCTAAGCTTGTATGAACTCTTACCTATGTTGTAGCTCTGCCTATGCCCTAGGGTTTATATTATGGTAAGAACTATCTTGAAAACTTAGGACTTGTGATATTCACTTTGTTGACTTATATGTAGCATAAACAAGAATTCATATGGAAAAATGATACTTCTCCATATATATTGAATGAAAAAATGACATTCTAGAGCAACTTTTTAACACTCCCCATAAATGGTAGTACTGTCTTCATTTTGGTTATACTTACACATGATAGAATGTCGCTCAAGTCATAAATATATTGTATTCATTATATTTTGAAATGTTTTTTAAAAAGAAGATAAAAATTACATATATAGTTAATTTGGGCTTGATTTTGCAGGTAAAAGGATGAGATCTGTTTACAAACGGAAAGAAAATCAGATTTCAGGAGCATGAGTATATAGTAATTAACATAAAAAATCATTTTTCTTTGATATGAAAAACAGTAGCAAGATGGAGAGCAAAGAAATAAAAGAAAATATCTTACCTTGAGCTAGAAAATTCATAGAGCTTGCCTCTAGGAGAGAAAATAATCAATCCAACTTCAGCATCACAAAGAACAGAAAGCTCAAAGGCTTTCTTTAACAACCCATTTCTCCTCTTAGAGAAAGTGACTTGCCTGCTTGTCGCGTTTTCGATACGCCTCATCTGAGTCTTTCCTCTCACCATTTCCTCTATACAATTATTACCTTCAAATCACAAAGATGGAGAAGATAAAGATGATGAAGAACAAGTAAAGTTTAGTAAGAATTTCAAAGAAAGAATTAAAGGAGAAGGGTATAATTAGCATAGTTGGTGGAGGAATAATGAGGACTTACAAAATTGGCAAAAACCACAGAGAGAATCTTTTGCTTGCGGGTGAGAGCTAGGCAAAAATAGGAGTATTGCCCAAAAAGATGAAAGTCACAAATCTGATGAATAAAATGTGTGTTTATGAGAGAGAGAGAGAGAGAAAGGTAATAACCTAGAAAAGCCCAAAAAAGGGTCACTAAGGTAGGTACAAGTTTTCATCCATGTTCAATTTGTCAGCACTTTCAAATCCATAGTGTATAGATTTATGTAAAACATATTCATATAATTATGTTATTTAAAAGGTGATGGGAAGTAATTTGCTTTAACAGCATTGCTTGATAACTTAGAATGAATGGCAAGTGACTTGCTATAATAGATTAAATTATATTGATGGATAAAAAAAATATTACACTGTTAATTTATATAACTTTAATCCATGTTTTACACCATCAAATTAGATTGATCGACCTACCATAATATGTACTCCTTCCGTTTCAATTTATGTGAACTTGTTTGACTGGGCACAGAGTTTAAGAAAATAATGAAGTCTTTTGGAATTTATGGTCCTAAATAAGTCCAAATTGGGCCTAGAATATTTGTGTGGTTATAAAAGCTTCTCATCAAGGGAAGAGTTGTAAGTTTAAGCTAAATTATTACCAAATTTAGAAAGGGTTAATTCTTTTTGGAACGGACCAAAAAGAAAATAAGTTCATATAAACTGGAACAAATGGAATAGCTCTTTATATTAAATTTGACACAATGATCTTAAATTAAAATAATAATCTGTTATATTCAGTTATATTGAACATATGCACTATCAACATGCATAACTTAGAATTATTTTGGGATATATCATCAAAAGAAAGAGAGGGCAATATCAGTGTTTCACTTTCTTTCCTTATTCATGTACTCATTCTTATCTCTAATACTATCCTTTATTAAGCTCTATTAGGTTCTAGGCTCCTAGCTCCAGACCCCACAGCCACCATGAAAAAGGAAAAAAGATAGAAAGAAATTAAAAAAGTATAATAATATTGCTGTAGAGAACCAAAACATCATCCATTGCTAGTTTTGGCAAACCTAGAAAACTACCTAAAATAGAAAAATGAGATAAAAATGGAAAACAAAAGCATAGATAAACTCTGGAAAATATCGAAATAGTACTGTAGAATATTTAGGTGGAAAAGGAAAGATAGTGTGGTAGCTTCACCAAGATTAATAATAATTATTATTATTATTACTGCTAGAGTAATATTCACCGTACAATGTTTGATACACGTCAATGAGTACGTCCCAATGAGAACTCGAAAACACATACTATTGCTTTTTGGTTAATGAGTAGCTGTTTTTGAGATCTGAAATTTCTGATCTCTTCACCTTTATTGAAAGCTATGTCAATATGCCATGTTTGTGTGAAGATGGGTGGAGCTTGCTGCCTTTTCATCAATGCCAAATAGCGTCTCCATAATTATCAAACCCAAGAAATATCTCCATTCTCACATCTCATTCTGCAAAATTTCTTTCTAACACACACATGTGTACATAGCTTAACTTCTTTATACAGGGCTAGTTTGGTAAACGGGATAAGGTTGTGAAATTAAATTTATACTGTATTTGGTTGGCGGTATAAATTTACTATACTGTGAACCAAATATAGTAATTCATCTGTTTTAATTTAGATGAGTTAGTTTGACTTGACATGGAGTTTAAGAAGGAAAAAAAAGACTTTTGAAACTTGTGGTCTTAAAGCTTAAGGAGTAAAAGCTTTATGGAGCCATAATATTTGTGCGGTTATAAAAGCTTCTCATTAAGGGAAAATAGGTAAAATGAATAGTGTAAAGTTGAATTATTTCCAAATTTAGAAATGTGTTATTTATTTTGGAACAACCTAAAAAGTAAAGTATCTCATCTAATTTGAAACGGATGAAGTATAATTTTTATCTCAAACTTATTCCTCGTTAGTGGATATCATACCTTATCCTGTCAAACTTGAGATTATTTTGTCCACCTCCCAGGTCGAAGTAAAGAATTATAATCTCGGACTATATATAATGTCGTAATAATTTAGTCCATGCACAAACGACCCTAATAATATAACAAAATATTTATACAATCAAATTCCTCTATAGGAGCTTGGATGAGTAGTTGAGACGCGAGTGCTATGTGGTCAACGACGGCGAACTATGTGAGGGAGGCGGCGAGAGAGGTGCTAGGTATATCGAAAGGTTTTTCTGGCAGGCACCAAGGCGACTGGTGGTAGAAGGACATAGTCCAAGTTAAAGTGGAGGCGAAGAAGGTAGCGTACGCGAAGTTGGCAGGGAGCTCAAGCGAGGAGGAGAGGAGAGCGAACAGAGAGACGTACAAAGTGGCTAGGAAGGAGGCAAAGCTGGCGGTCACGGAGGATAAGAATGCAGTGTTCCATCTATACAAGGAATTGGGGGAGAAAGGCGGGGACAGGAAGTTGTTTCGGCTGGCTAAAGCGAGGGAGGGGAAGGCCCGGGATCTGGATCAAGTAAGGTGCATCAAAGATGAGGATGGTATAGTATTGATGGGAGAGTCCCAGATTAAACAGAGATGGCAGTCGTACTTTTATGATCTTCTAAATAAGGAGGGGGATCAGGACATAGCACTAGGGGACTTGGGGCATTCGGAGAGTCTCCGAGATTTTAGGTATGGCATGCGCATTAAGGTGGAGGAGGTCGTGGGGGCTTTGCGTAAGATGAATAGGGGTAGAACGACCGGGCCAGATGAAATTCCGGTTGAGTTTTGGAAGTGTATGGGCAGAGCAGGATTGGAGTGGCTGACTGGATTGTTCAATGTAATTTTTAGGACGAAGAGGATGCTGGAGAAATGAAGGTTGAGTACAGTGGTACCGTTGTACAAGAACAAAAGTGATATCCAATGTTGTAACAATTATACTGGTATCAAGTTACTTAGCCATACCATGGAAGTCTAGGAGAGGGTGGGGGAGGTAAGAGTGAGGAAGACGACGTTTATATCTAACAATCAGTTTGGGTTCATGCCGGGCCGCTCCACTACGGAAGCTATCCACCTTATTAGGAGGTTGGTGGAATAGTACAGGGATAAGAAAAAGGATATGCACATGGTATTTATCGATTTAGAGAAAGCATATGACAAGGTTCCTAGGGAGGTGCTCTGGAGATGTCTTGAGGCGAAGGGCGTGCCGGTAACCTACATAAGAGCGATCAAGGACATGTATGATGGAGCTAAGACTAAGGTTAGAATGGTGGGAGGCGACTCGGAGCATTTTTCGGTTGTTATGGGATTGCACCAAGGCTCTGCGCTTAGCCCGTTCTTATTTGCCTTAATGATGGATGCTTTGACACACCATATTCAAGGGGAGGTGACATGGTGTATGTTATTTGCTGATGACATAGTTCTGATTGAAGAGACGAGGGTCGGTGTTAACGAGAGATTGGAGGTTTGGAGACGAACTCTTGAGTCTAGGGATTTCAAATTGAGCAAGTCTAAGACAGAGTACCTGGAGTGCAAGTTTAGTGCTGAGCCGCGGAAAGTAGGCGGGGACATGAGGCTTGGGTCACAGGTCATCCCTAAGAGAGATAGCTTCAAGTACCTTGGGTTGATGATTCAAGGGGATGGAGAGATCGACGAGGACGTCACTCACCGTATAGGTGCGGGCTGGGTAAAATGGAGGCTTGCATCTGGAGTCTTGTGTGACGAGAAAGTGCCATCGATACTCAAAGGTAAGTTTTATAGAACTGTGGTTAGATCGACCATGTTGTATAGGGCAGAGTGTTGGCCAGTTAAGAACTCCCATATCCAGAGAATGAAGGTAGCAGAGATACGGATGCTGAGGTGGATGTGTGGGCACACTAGGATAGACAAAATTAGGAATGATGATATTTGGAAGAAGGTGGACGTCACCCTTATGGATGATAAGATACGGGAAGCAAGGCTCAGATGGTTTGGGAATGTGCAGAGGAGAAGCCTTGATGCCTCAGTGAGGAGGTGTGAACGGTTGGCCGTAATGGGTACGAGAAGAGGTAGAGGGAGTTCTAAGAAGTATTGGGGAGAGGTGATCATGTAGGACATGGTACGACTGCAGATTTCCGAGGACATGGCCCTTGATAAGAAGGTCTGGAGGTCAAGCATTAGGGTTGTAGGGTAGGGGTAGTAGAGCTTTCCTTACTTCATACCATGGGTAAAGCGGGGTTGGATTAGGGTTGATCTTTGATGGCTTGCAATTTATGTTGAACCCACACTATCCTTGCTATTTATCTTAGCCCCGGGCCTTAGACTCTGGTTACTGTTAGTGCATGTCATTCATCTTTTGGTTGTTATCCTTCTGTTACTATTACGGTTTCTACTGGAGTTACTAATGAATTATCTTTTCTTATTTTTTATTTCCGTCTTTCTAAGCCAAGGATCTATTAGAAATAGCCTCTCTGCCCTATCGGGGCAGGGGTAAGGTCTGCGTACACATTACCCTCCCAAGACTCCATTTTATGGGATTTTACCGGATAGTTATTATTGTTGTTTATTTATACAACCAGATAATCTAAAAGATAATTATAGATTTTTGTTCATAAAAAATAAAATTAGTAATCTGAAAATTAATAAGGAATATCTACTGTTACAACTAATGAGAATGGAGTAACATAGCAAGTGTATAGAGATGTAGGAATGTTCTAGAGGGTTCTAGATTATTGAAGTTAGTTAAGTGAGTCAGTTAGATAGTTAGTGGTTAATAATTATTTAGCATTTTCTATATATTTTGCATGTATACTGCACAAACCGACCACTAACAAAAATGAAGTATTCTCTCTTCTTTTTTTGATATTTTCTCTCTCTAAGCTCTTCACCAATTCTCTTCCAGAAATTAGGGTTCATGAATTGATCCTAATTCCACATGGTATCAGAGCACTCATCGCAATTGCGAGTGTGAATTAGTGGTTTTTGGAATATCATGTTCTATATACAAGCAAATCACAGAAATTAAGAGCTCAGCAAGAATAGAATTGGATCATAATCATTCACTTTTCCTTCATCCTTCTGGTACGACAGGTGCACTGATTATATTGATCCAGCTGACTGGTTCAAATAACTACACTACTTGGAGTAGAGCGATGGAGATCCAATTGCTTGGAAAGAACAAGCTAGGATTGGTCGACGGGACTCTGAGAAAAGGTGATTTTAAAGATGAACTAGGTCATCAATGGGATCATTGTAACGCAATAGTCCTGGGATGGATAATGAGTTCAGTATCGAAGAAATTAATAATAGGAATAGTCTATGCCAAAAATGCTTGGGCTGTTTGGGAAGATCTGAGGGAGCGATTTGACAAAGTGAATACTTCACGAGTCTATCAGTTGCACAAAGGAATAGTAACAATTACGCAAGGTACTGACAATGTATCAGTGTACTTCTCTAAATTACGCAATCTCTGGGATGAATTTGATAATATGGTACCATCTCCATGTGACTGTCCAAGATCTAAAAATTTTATTGGTTTCATGCAAAAGCAGAAAGTTCTACAATTCCTAATGGGATTAAATGAAACATATGAGCAAGCTAGGAGCCAGATTTTGATGACTAGTCCAACTCCAAACATTAATAAAGCATAATCAGTGCTAGTTGAAAGAGAGAGCCAGAGGACAGTAGCTAACACTACAATAGCAGGGGATGGAAATGAACCTGCAGCCCTTCTAGCTGGTAAAAATGATACATATCAGAACTATCAAAAGCCAAGGAGGAATTGGAATGTTCAATGTGATTATTGCAAGATGAAGGGACATACAAAGGAAGGGTGCTACAAGCTGATTAGGTACCCGGCAGGTTTCAAAGGAAAAAGGAAGACGAGCATGAACACTGCATACAATGTGTATGCAGAAAATACTAATCCAAACATAGGTGCTGGGAATACAGGAAACACTAGGCAATTTGATGGATATAACAAAGGAGAAATGGCTCGAGCACCACAACTGACTATAGAGAAATATGGTCAAATAGTGAAGATGCTGAACTTCAATACCAATCATGAACAAGCAAAAGAGAATGTGGTTAACATGGCAGGTAATACTTCTTACTCATTTTATTTTGATGTAGCAAAGGCTCATTGGATAATAGATACAGGTGCAACCAATCATGTGGTTGTAGATTTGAGATTATTAAGAGACATTAATGCAGTTGATGTTAGAGACACTAAGAAAGTTAGTTTGCCAAATGGAGAATAACATATATTACACATATTGGTAACTACAGAATAACATGAACAAGGGAGGTAAAAAAATGTCCTGTTTATACCAGATTTTCAATACAATATCATGCCTATTTCCAAAGTTATAAGGGATCTTAGATGCTTAGTTGCATTCTACCCTGATTTTTGTTTGTTCCGGGACCTCTTCACTGGGGAGGTGAAAGGGATTGGTAAAGAAAGGAATGGACTCTATTTGCTGGTCTCACAGACAAATAATGCAGCAGAACTAAAGGAAAGAGAGAATGCAAGGGGATTAACAACAAAAGAGAATAAAGTGGAGGTAGCTATCTGAGACAACAGACCGAGACATGCTTTAGGAGGACCTATGAAGCAACTACTAGGATACAATTTAGATACTTGTCGATATGTAGTACATAAATGTGAAGTGTGTCCACTAGCTAAGCATCACAGATCATCTTTTTCTTCGAGTACTAGTAGATCAAGTGATTGAACTATTGCACTTGGATGTATGGGGACCTTATACTACACCAACTTTTGCTGGAAATAAGTACTTCCTCACTATTGTGGATGACTATTCTCGTGTGACATGGATTTTTTTGTTAAAACTAAAGTCAGATGTCATCATAGTTCTAAGGAACTTTGTTAGAATGGTTGGGACACAATTTAATAGTGTGATTAAAACCGTTAGATCAGATAATGGAGGGGAGTTTGTTAATTCAAGAATGCAGGAACTATGTGAAACAGTAGGAATTGTGCTCCAAAGAACATGTGTATACACACCCCAACAGAATGGGATGGCAAAAAAAAAACACACACTTACTAGAAGTTGCTAGAGCAATGAAGTTTCAGGGATACATTCCTCTCAAGTTTTGGGGTCATTACGTTTTAGTTGCTACTTATGTGATAAACAGACTGCCATTTATAGTCCTTCAAGGGAACTCACCCTATGAGGTCTTCTTTAACAATAAACGTTCTATCACTTACTTAAGAACTATAGGATGTCTATGTTATGTTACTACCTTACCAAAAAGAGATAAATTTGCAAGCCGGGCAATAAAGTCAGTATTTATGGGTTATTCTAATGTGACTAAAGGATACATTCTGTATGATATATCAAAAATATGTTCTTTACCAATAAGGATGTTACTTTTAGGGAGGATGTATTTCCATTTCAATTGCAGTTAGTAGAGGCAACTTAGACAGTAGATCCCTTTCTCATCAATGGTGATCATAGTATGTCAATGCCTACCACAACACCACACTATGATGTCAATGTGCCCACAACCACTGCTATAGCATGCCCACCTGCTTGGATCTTAGCCACCAATACCACAGTTGATAACACCACAGATGATACTGTGTCTGGCCATGACTTCCAAATTGTTTCAATACCTGAAGATGCACCTGAGATTGAGCCACCTGACTCAAAAGCTCCCATAGAAGAGACTCTACTGCCAAGTTGTGCTGACATCAATGTGCTTTTAAGAAGATCTCAAAGATAATCCAAAGAACCTGTATGGTTGATTGATTATGTCACCAACAAAAACAGATCCTCAGCTAGCTTAGTTTTATATCCTATTGAAGAATTTGTCACATATGACAGATTATCTTCATCTCATCAACTGTATCTTGGAGCTTTTTCAGGAATCATAGAGCCTAAGAACTTTCAGCATACTTCTCAAGATCAAAGGTGGGTAGATGCAATGCAGGCTAAAGTTCAAGTTACCACCAGGCAAGAGGGATATAGGGTGCAAATGGATATACAAGGTGAAGCTCAAGGCCAATGGTTAAGTGGAGAGATTTAAAGCCAGGTTAGTAGCTAAAGGATATAATCAGAAAGAAGGTTTGGACTATGATGAGACCTTCTCACCAGTGGTTAAAATAGCCACTGTCAGGACTGTTCTTTCACTTACTGCTGTGCATATTGATTCAATCACCAATTAGATGTATACTCTTATAAGGGGACCTTCATAATGAAGTCTATATGGAGTTTCCACAAGGATTTACAAGTCAGAGGGAGTCTGGTATGGTATGTAGACTTTTAAAATCCCTCTATAGGCTTAAACAAGTAGGCAATGGAATTTGAAACTGATAGAAGTCCTCCTATCTTCTGGTTTTCATCAAAGCAGTTTGGATCACTCATTGTTCATTAGACGATAGGTTTTAGATGATGTAGTGATCCTAGTCTATGTAGATGACATGCAGACATGAAGTAATCTACAACTAATTGAAGCCACCAAAAATTCATTGCATCAGGCCTTCAAAATTAAAGATTTAGGAAAACTGAAATATTTCCTTGGAATGGAATTCAGTATGTCAAATAAAGGCATATTAATCAATCAGAGAAAATATGCCTTGAAAATAATATCTGACTTGGGGCTAACAGGTGCAGCTTGGACTCCTTTGGAGGCAAATGTAAAGCTGACAGTACCAGAACTTGACAAATTAACAGGGGTCGAAGATGATATGCTGATGAATGACATAGGGCAATACCAAAGGCTTATTGGTAAGCTACTATACTTAACACTCACCAGACGTTATATAGAATTTTCAGTGCAGACACTTAGCCAATTTCTACAGAGTCCTAAGAAGTCTAATAGGGAAGCAGCCTTGAGAGTAGTGAGGTATATTAAAAAAGAACCAGGCATGGATATTCTGTTGAGCAGCAACAACAACAACATATTGAGTGTATATTGTGATGTAGATTGGGCATCTTGTCCCAACACAAGGAAATCAGTATCAGGTTTTATAGTAAAGTATGGAGAATCACTATTCTCTTTGAAATCGAAGAAGCAAAATACAATTTCTAAGAGTTCAGCTGAAGCTGAATACAGAAGCATGGCTAGTGCAGTCTCAGAGGTAGTTTGGTTGGTAGCACTTTTGAAGGAGCGTGGGACCAATATGGAACTACCAATTGAGATATATAGTGATAGTAAAGCAACATTGCAGATTGCAGCCAACCCTATGTTTTACGAAAGGACAAAGTATATATAAATAGACTGCCATTTCATCAGGGAGAAGATTCAGGAAGGACTAATCAAGACAAAGCATGTGGGCACCAGAGATCAAGAAGCAGACATCTTAACAAAAAGGTTAGCAAGGCCACATCATGAGCATCTTGTAGGCAAGCTAGGAATGCTAAACATTTTTGCACCACCTAGCTTGAGGGGGAGTAATGAGAATAGAGTAACATAGCAAGTGTATAGAGATGTAGTAATATTTTAGAAGGTTCTAGATTATTAAAGTTAGTTAAGTGAGTTAGTTAAATAGTTAATGGATAATAGCTATTTAGGATTTTCTATATATTTTGCATGTATGCTGTACAAACCGACCACTAACAGAAATGAATTATTCTCTCTTCTTCTTCTGATATTTTCTCTCTCTAAGCTGTTCACCAATTCTCTTCCACAAAATTAGGGTTCATGAATTGATCCTAATTTCACAACAACAAGACAATGTAATAATTTATATATTATCTATTGAATACATATATATATTTGTTCAAGCTAGATGCAGCGAATTCTGCCAAACTCACGTCTAGTCTAAATTTTACACTACTTTTGTCCTATTTCATAATACAATACATCTAGAAATGAATGGAGTGGCACACCAGAGAGAACAAATAGACGAGCATAATAAAATTTAAATTATTACATATAAATAAATAAATAAGGACAAGCTTACTTCTTGGACAATATTGGTGGCTGTCAACGGATGAGTCAGAATTTTAAGGTTATGTGTTTGAAATTTTATTCGCTTGTAGTTATTGGGTTCTAAATTAATAATTTATATATGTTTAATGGTATTTTTAAAACAAATACAGGATTTGATCCAAAACTACTGGATTTATAGCCTGTTTGGCCAAAAGTGTTTTTTTTTTTGCCAAAGCACTTTTGGCCAAAAATTGAGGTGTTTGGCCAAGCTTCTGGAAGGAAAAAAAGTGCTTTTGAGGAGAAACAGAAGCAGTTTTGGAGAAGCAGAAAAAAGGTAGCTTCTCTCCAAAAACACTTTTTTGAGAAGCACTTTTGAGAAAAATATATTTAGAAGTATTTTTTAACATCTTAGCCAAATACTAATTGCTGCTCAGAAGTGCTTTTCAAACTAATTAGCCAAACACAAACTGCTTCTCACCAAATGTAGTTTTGAGAAAAGTACTTTTGAAAAAAGTGCTTCTTAAAATAAGCTAATTTTTGCAGCTTGGCCAAATGGGCTATTAGACGCCGAACTCGCTCCCTATATTCTAGCTCCTCCCCTGGTAATCAATGCTACCCCAAAAGGACGAATTAAAACAAGAGTGGCATTTTTGACTATTTTTTGTTGATATTAATCGACAAAAAAATTCTAGAAGACTATCTCAAAATAGAGAATCAAAAGTTCTTTATATAATAAATATAATAAGTTATGTAATCTTCTCCCTCGTTATCTGTCTTAGGTAATAGATAATTCCTTCAACTATATTATTCAGGAACCCGATCGAAGTGAACAAGTGGAACAATGAGATTGCAGCAGTAAGGACCCTGAAATCAATGCTAGTTCTAGACTTCTAATATAGGGAATTAATAAAGGCTTTTTAAGTCTAATAGAATAAAGCTACGGCTATAGTAAGAAAGAGATGGCTCCAAAGTATACATTCTGAGTGTGAAAAGTAGATATGCTCACGAATCAACATGAAACATGAACAAGTTTAATTTATATGAAAACTTATTATGCGCATGCACTTAAGCTTTTATAGCTTTATTAAAGGGAATAAAACAGATAAAATACGTGCACACAACCATCGTAGAGGCGGACTCAAAATTTTAAGATCGCGAGGCATCATGACACTCAGTATAAATTTATCACTACTCATAAAGATTGGTACAAAGACTTATGCTAATATTTGATTATTTTTTAAGACACTTGCAAGTATATATAGAGTTTTTGTCAAAATTTATGGATGTCGGTGACTCTTCGACCTATAGTATGCGTCCGCCTTGGCCATCATAGTATTTTCTTTCCACTTCATCGTGAATAACGTTATGCAGACTATAACACTATTGGATTGGAAGTAGAGTTAGCTTAGAGGGATTTGATAGTGAGAAAACTGTAAATGAGAGTTTAACCTTATTATATCATGTTTTTGTTCAAAATATCGAGGCTACACATGCTAAGGCAATTCCTTTATCAAATCAACCCAAGCCAAATTGGCACAAAATTGAAGGGTAGGGTCCGCTCAGACATATATAGATAATATGTGATCCACAAATTCCAATATTGTTGCCATATAGAACCAATAAGCTAAGGTTTCAATCCTGGTAGAAAAACTCAAATAGGAGCAACATTAGCCTCATGCTTTGGATTAAAATCCTTTGATTGTGTAAAAAAAGAAGAAGCGCATAATAGAGTTGCAAGTTGTCGCTCCCAAACCAATTATATGAAAGTACAAGGGGTGAATTGTAACTATTTTAAAAATAATCGCTTATTAATTGACTTATTACTAGAGTAATCGACTAGATATGATAATTTAGCGGATATAATAAATGGAAGTAAATTGCATAAAGTAATTGCAGGAATTAAAGACACCGAGATTTTATACTGGTTCGGATTCAATGTGAATACTAGTCTAGTCCCCTTGGGTTGTAAGAGAGTTTTCTTTAGTAAATGTGCTTCTCCGAGTATAGATGTAGTGAATTTCACACAGTTTCTCTAGCACTCGTTTTTGATACAATTCCTCACCAGTGTTATGCTCTCTTTCTTTCCCTAACTTGTTACACAACAGATCTTAGTGAACTACAATGCTTCTTTGCAATAGAATAAAGAGAGTGATTTTGGTTCGATCAAAGTATAATGACTAGGTTTTACAACGAGGCATAAATACTTTGATGGATGGTAGAGGCTTGACAGCCCAAGAGATTTGATCCTTGAAAAGAATTGATTCTTTCCAAGAATAAGGAATGAGCAGTTGCTTCTATTGGATTGCTTTCCTTCAGTAGAGATACGAGTGCGAACTGCTCCTTGATTGTTGGTTCTTCCAAACTTAGTCGCATACCAATCTCCTCATATCTTTCAATCTTCCGTGATTCTGCCCTTGATTTGTGCTTTAACTTAAGGCATATTTGATTCTTTCCAACTCAGCTAATCGTTGCTCTTTGATGATTGATTTGTTGATTGGATTCCATCCAATTCGCGAGTCCTTTCCTTAGATGTGCTGATTTGCTGATTGTATGGTAATCGCTGCTAATTAATTGCTTTCCTTATACATCATGAACTACTCCAGCAGTCTTCGTTACTTCTTGTAATTGATTTCCTATACATGTATATTATTTGCATCATTAAAACAAGATCTAAGAATCTTCCCCTTTTTGATGATGGCAAAATAATATAGTAATGTAAAGAAGTAAATACCAGTCGACTTCTCTGTATTTTACTCCCCCTCAATATATGCAGATGACTTGACTCATGCAGTCGACTTGTACCTGTACAATATATGCTACCTGTGCAATATAGATTTTCTCCCTCTTTTTGTCATTAACAAAGAGGGAATAAGACTAGAACTGAAGGGATGGTATTAAAACATAGGAGCTAAAAGAATTATCCAGCAGCTGGTAAAACAGCCCACAGAAGCAGCAAAAAAACATAATTATCCAAGGGGTTAAACCACAGCCCACAAAAACAGCATAACACATTGTCTAAAAAAAACAAAACACATTGTCCTAAAAATATCCACACTAGCGGCGCAGGAAATAGGTAAGGGTGTTGCAGATGGCCTCCTTTAACTGTTCGAAGCTTGCATTTGCAGAGACGCTCACACCATCCAGCCTGTCGTGAATCTCCTTGAAAGATTTAACAGCATTCTCCCTCACTCTAAGGACATCAACTCTAAAACCTTGTTTCCTTGGAAATAGCACGAATGTCACCAATAGTAGACTGAATGGCGGTGAGAAGATTCTAGATGTCAGAGAGTTGGGAGCTAATAGAGTAAAGCTTTTCACTAAGCTCATAACTGTCAAGATTAGGAGGAGGAACAGGGGGTGAAGGTTTGGGTTCTATAGGGGCCTGCTTTGCTTCACTCTCACTTTACTTAACCCAGGAGCCCTTGATACTCACATAGTCCATACTAGCAAAGGCTCTAGAATTGTAAGACTTGGAGACAGTGATGAATGGATAGTTAGATAGGGAAATTTGACGGGCTTCCAGAATATGAGTGATTGCCATGCCATAGGGTAGACTAGTGGGATCTTCAGCACTTTCCATTATGAAATTGATAACCCAGGAGGAAAGCTTGATTTTGAGTTTGGTGACAAGGCAATAGACAAAGAATGTATCTCTTTGAAAGAAGGTGGAAAAGGAACCAGTACGGGGAAACAGGGTGGTTGCCATAATATGGGCCAAAACCCGAGTTTCAAAACTGACATCACTGGGGCCTAATTGGTTTGGAAGGGTTTCAGAGGGACACTCAGCAATACACTGTTTGGCTTGGTCAAAGGAAATTTTGAAGTCATCAGGCCACACATTTTTAAACAAAGTAGGAAAGCCAGAACAACGACACTGAAAAAGGAGTCAAATAGGGCATAATCATGAACAATGCGCTTACCTAGCACTAGAAATTCCAACCTATCAGGTTTACTATAGCAAAGATTTGCATAAAACATTTTGACCAGGGGTTCATATACCATAGGCGGAGGAATAGAGAGGAACTTGGCCCACCCTTGATAGACAAATAGTTTTTTGACCTTACAGTTAAGGGCTTCCATGTCATCAAGATCGACAACCCTCCCATGAGCGACAGGCTTGTCTTTAAGAGTAATGAAAAGATCCCTATTTGGGGAATCCTAGAAATTTAGGTCAGACTCGAGAAAGACAGAGAAATAAACCTTTGATTTCTTTGGGGTGGATGAAATAGGATGTTCTTCCATGGGTCGCTTGCCTAAAGCTTTTTCTCCTAGAAGTTAGGAGTGCTTAGAGAAATCTCCCTGAGATGAGGCGAAGCCTTCAGAGTAATCAGACCCTAGGTCTACTTACTCAGGGGGTGCAGAAAGGGGTTTTGCTTTGGAACGGGTACTCTTTCTGGTGGAGGCAGAGGGATTTTTGGAGTGTTTTGCCATTGTAGAGAAGGGGCTTTGCAAGAGACTTTTTGGAGAAGAGATGGAGATGAGAGTGACTGAAAGGGTTTTCTGACTTAAGAAGAGGGTTTTGACGGTTGAGTGCAGGAAAGAAAAAGTTGTCAGTTGAAAAGATGTGATGATTGGCTTTCCATCTTCGAACTGCGAACTGATGTGAAAGAAGAGAAAAGAGAGGGAAAAAATCGGAGGCGTAAAGGCGTGGGAAAAGGACAATTATAACAATTAAAAGTAACTGAGCACATAGGTTCTAAGAGTTATTAGAAGGGCAAATAATACCAAGTAGTTTTCTCAAAGTACAAAATCTTTCTTCTAATAAAGGCTTAGTAAAAATATTAGCTAGTTGAGCAGAAGTTCCAACAAAAGATATTTCTATGTCTCCCTTAAGAACATGATCTCTAATAAAATTATGTTTAATATTTATATGCTTTGCTCTAGAATGATGCATATGATTTTTTGAAAGACAAATAGTACTAGAATTGTCACAAAAGATTTGTCTAGGTTTAAATGAAAGTTCATAGTCACCCAATTGATGAGATATCCACAATAGTTGTGCACAACATTGTCCAATAGCAATGTATTCAGCTTCAGTAGTGGACAATGTGACTGATGCTTGTTTTTTACTATTCCAGGATATTAATGCCTTTCCTAGTAACTGACATGTGCCGCTTGTGCTTTTTCTATCTTCTTTATCACCTACAAGATCAGCATATGAAAAACCTTCTAATTTAAAAGAGTTAGAGCGAGGATACCATAATCCATGAGATACAGTTCCAATGAGATATCGAATGATTCTCTTTACAGTAGCCAAATGTGACTCCTTGGGAGCTGACTGAAACCTGGCACATTTACATACGCTGAACATAATATCTGGTCGACTTGCTGTCAGATATAGCAGTGATCCAATCATTCCCCGATATTTGGTTTTATCAACAGGATTGCCCTGTTCATCTTTGTCTAGATTTGTATCGGGGCTCATTGGAGTGCCAATTGATTTTGCATTGTTCATACCAAATTTTTGAATCAGCTCTTTTGTATATTTGGTTTGACATATAAAAGTTCCTTCTTCGGATTGTTGAATTTGTAGCCCAAGGAAGAACGTGAGCTCATCCATCATGCTCATTTCAAATTCGCTTTGCATAAGATTTGAAAATCCTTGCACATAAGAGGGTTAGCACTACCAAATATAATGTCATCAACACAAGTTTGAATAATGAGGTTACCTTCTGATGATCGTTTAACAAATAGAGTTGTGTCTATTTTACCTCTTGTAAAGCCATAATCAATGAGAAAGTTACTCAGCCTATCATACCAGACACGTGGAGCTTGTTTCAACCCATATAGTGCTTTAGTGAGCTTGTATACATGGTATGAGAATTTTGAATCCTCAAAGCCTGGAGGCTATTTAACAAAAACTTCTTCCTTGATAAATCCATTAAAAATGTGCTTTTAACATCCATTTGAAATAGCCTGAATCCTTTAAAAGATGCGTATGCCAGAAGAATTCATATAGACTCCAAACGAGCTACTGGGGCAAAAGTTTCATCATAGTTGACTCCCTCTTGTTGTGAGTAGCCCTGAGCAACTAGTCTAGCTTTATTTCTTATTACCTTTCCATCCTCGTTTAATTTATTTCTAAACACCCACTTTGTTCCGATGACAGACACATTATCAGGTTTGGGAATTACTTTCCACACTTGATTTTTGCTAAACTGATCTAACTCTTCTTGCATGGCTTGCACCAGCTTGAATCTTTCTGTGCTTCCTCTATCTTTTTTGTCTCAATTTGAGAAATCCATTCAATGTTTGCTTTCTTTTTGAGAGCTGGCCTAGTTTTCATTTCTTCGTTTGGATCCCCTATAATGAATTTCTGAGGAAATTCAGGCTCACTTCTCCATTCATTTGGACGAATTGCATTTGTAGTCTACTCGATTTGGGGATCTGGTATATTATTGCTATCTTCACCAGTTGACTTGGTCACACCAGATGTATTAGTCGACTCCTGTGATTCTCCTTTATCCTGAGCTTCTTGAGTTTGATCTTCGAAATCTGCAGTAATTCCTTTCTCGACCAAGGGATTATTTTCATCGAATATAACATGTATAGATTCTTCCACACATAAAGTATGTTTATTGTAGACTCTAAAAGATCTGCTATTTAATGAATAACCTAGAAAAATACCTTCGTCACTTCTTGGATCAAACTTTCTAAGATTATCCTTACCGTTATTTTGAATGAAACATTTGCTTCCAAAGGTATGGAAGTAACTAATATTCGGATGTTTACCTTTCCAGAGTTCATATGGGGTCTTCTTCATTATTGGCCTTATGAGACAACGGTTGAGGATGTGACAAGCTGTACTTATACCTTCTGCCCAGACGTGGTTTGGCAATGAGTGTTCTAGTAGCATAGTTCTTGCCATATCTTGGAGAGTTCTGTTCTTTCTTTCCACAACCCCATTTTGTGGTGGTGAGCGTGGTGCAGAAAAATTATGAGTGTATCCTTGGTTATTACAGAAGTCTTCAAATATTCTGCTTTCAAATTCTCCACCATGGTCACTTTGAATTTTTGAGATCAGATGTCCCCTTTCTCTTTCAACCCTTTTGCAGAAAACTTCAAAATTTCTTAAGGCTTCATCCTTATGAGACAAGAAGATTACCCAAGTGAAACGTAAAAAATCATCAACAATAACAAAAGCATACCTCTTTCCTCCCATGCTAGCATTTCTAGTAGGCCCAAATAAGTCCATATGAAGTAATTGCAAAGGTTTTGAAGTAGATACTATATCTTTATTTTTGAAAGAATTTCTTATTTGCTTACCCATTTGACATGCATCACAAACATGAGTTCTAGAAAAATTCAATTTAGGCAAACCAATAACTAAATCATATTTGGATAGTTTTTCAATAAAATGCATGTTAGCATGACCAAGTGTCCTATGCCATAACCACAGATCATCAGACATAGAAGATAAGCAAATATGGCCATCTATCTTTTCAAAACCATCAAGTATATAAACATTTCCATACCTTTTTCCAGGAAGAATTATCTTACATGATTCATCTTCAATAGCACAACCTGTTTCTTAAACTTTACCTCATATCCTGAGTCACAGAGTTGACTTATGCTCAAGAGATTATAGTTTAGGCCATCGACGAGATAAATTTCAGTAATGTCACAATTGTTATTGAAAGGAATTGTTCCAGTACCGACTATTTTGCCCCTTGAATCGTCTCCGAATTTAACACTTCCTCCATCAATTTTTGTAACTTCTTTGAACAGGTTTTTTTCACTTGTCATTTGACTGGAACACGCGCTATCTAGATAATACTTTCCTTTGCGGCTTACTCTGTGGTGTTCCTACAAGACAAGATGATTACTTTCTTTTAGGTACCTAAGCTTGCCTGGGTCCTGGAGGGTTAGTATTACTAGGTTCAGAATTTTTTGGTTTCCAAACCCATCCTGACACATCTATTTTACGAAAATGACAAAAGGAATATTTGTTCCAACTTTTATTACAGTAATGGCATTTAGATTCAGACCTGCTTATTGGTCTTTCACAAGTGTTGGAACTAGCCGACTTAGTTCTAGCTGGTTCTTTCCTAGTTGACTTGTAAGTCATCTGGTCCAACCGACTTGTCGACTTAGTTCTGGTTGGTTCCTTTCCAGTCGACTTGTAAGTCATCTGGTTTGACCTAACAGAACTATGACTGGTGGATTTGCACAAACCGTTGTGCTGCATTTGCAAATCCTCAAACTTTTCTTTAAGTACTTCCTTTTCGATTTTACATACTTCATGTTTGAGTTTCTAGTCTTTAACCTTCATAGTCAGTCTCTTAAGTTCATTCATCATTTTTTGAGACTCTTTCAAGGTTGAATCAAGGATATCCTGCAATTCATTACATCTTTCACAGTCATAAGATCTTACCTCACTAGTTTTACCTCGTGCCATGAAGCAGTTTTCATTCTCGTCATCTGAATCATCTTCATCTGTCCAGCATCCTGAAGTTTTGTTCACTTCATTTTCCAGAATTGTCATGAAGCAAAGATTTTCTATTTCTTCATAGTCACAGTAATCCTCATCACTCCAGCTTCCGAAGGATTTGTTCTTATTGAAGCCTCTAGAGATCTTTCTTTTCAGTTCTGGGCATTCAGCTTGAATGTGCCCAAATTTTCCACATTCATAGCATTTTCCATCGTTCTTATCCTGTTCATTGTATTTCCTGGATCATCTTGATGGGAATCTTCCTTTCTTTGTGTTTCTGTATCTTCTCATCAGCCCATCCATATTTATAGACATCATAGCAACCTCTTCTTGTAGAGCTTCAGGGTCATCAATTTCATTATCAGTCATTTAACTAGAAGTTTTGAATGCAACTATTTTCTTTTTCTCCTCTTGATTTGTCTTTTTTAGATGCGTTCTTTCAAAAGCAATGAATTCTCCTCATAGTTCATCATAGGATAATTTTTTTAGGTCTCGAGATTCCAATGTGACTACTTTGGTCTGCCAAGTGTTTGGCAAACTTCTGAGAATTTTTCTGACTTGATCACCACTGGTGTAGGGCTTGCCAAATGCCTTTAAGTCACTAATTATTTTTCTAAACCTGGAAAACATCTCTTCAATGGATTCTCCTTTTTTTGTTGAGAAGAATTCGTAATCATGAACTAACATGTTGATGTGTGTTTCCTTTACTTTGCTGGTTCCTTCATAGGTGACCTCAAGTTTGTCCCACATCTCTTGGGCTGTGTCAGAACTCGATATTTTCTCGTATTCTTCACCACTTATAGCATTATGAAGCAGATTTCTTGCCTTGTTGTTCACTTGTACCACTTCCAGTTGCTCCTTTGAGTATAAATCTATATCATCAGGGTCAGCAAGTGGTGGAGTGATAGCCGGTATGGGATAGTTTCCATTTTTGATGACTCTCCATACTTTCACATCGTAAGCTTTAGCAAATATTTCCATTCGTACTTTCAAGTGAAAGAAGTGCTGTCCATTGAAGTATGGTGGTCTAACTTGTGAAGTTCCTTCCTGAAAAAGAGCTCCTATGATAAAATGATTTGCCATGATCTTTTCTCACAAGCCGTTAAGTAAAATTAAAATATGAGCCTTGCTTTGATATCAATTGAAAGTACATGGGGGAGGGAGGGGGGTGAATTGTAGCTATTTTAAAAATAATCGCTTATTAGTTGACTTATTACTAGAGTAGTCGACTAGATATAATAATTTAGCAGATATAGTAAAAGGAAGTAAATTATAGAAAGTAATTGCAGGAATTAAAGACACCAAGATTTTATACCGGTTCGGATTCAATATGAATCCTAGTCCAGTCCCCTTGGTTTGCAAGGGAGTTCTCTTTAGTAAATGTGCTTCTCTGAGTACAAATGTAGTGAATTACACACAGTTTATCTAGCACTCATTTTTGATACAATGCCTCACCATTGTTATGCTCTCTTTCTTTACCTGACTTGTTACACAGCAGATCTTAGTGAACTACAATGCTTGTTTGCAGTAGAATAAAGAGAGTGATTTTGGTTCGATCAAAGTATAATGACTAGGGTTTACAAGGATGCATAAATACTTTGATGGATGGTAGAGGCTTGACAACTCAAGAGATTTGATCCTTGAAAAGAATTGATTCTTTCCAAGAATAAGGAATGAGTCGTTGCTTCTCTTTGATTGCTTTCCTTCAGTAGAGATACGAGTGATGACTGCTCCTTGATTGTCGGTTCTTCCAAACTTAGTCGCGTACCAATCTCCTCATATCTTTCAATCTCCCATGATTCTGCCCTTGATTTGTGTCTTAACTTAAGGTGTATTTGATTCTTTCTAACTAATCTAATCGATGCTCTTTGCTAATTGATTTGTTGATTGGATTCCATCCAGATTCGCGAGTCCTTTCCTTAGATGTGCAGATTTGCTGATTGTATGATAGTCGCTGCTAATTGATTGCTTTCCTTATACATCATGAACTACTCTAGCAGTCTCCGTTACTTCTTATAATTGATTTCCTGCACATGTATATTATTTGCATCATTAAAACAATATCTAACAATATACATGGTTAACAACAATAAAGTGACATAGAGTCAGATGTCGAACTCATGAGGACATATCATTAACTGCTTACTAAGAATTTTTTATTTGTTTCTAGCTCACCAAGATTAAAGTGTGTTATTAGTCTACGATTGCAGGAATTAAACAACTAATAAAAATATCAAACAAGAGAAAATCCATGTTTATGAGTCCGGCTTCGGATGAGATGAATATGTTAGGATTGTTGTTATTTTCCAATCCTATTGAGTTTGTTCCGATTACCGCCATTAATTTGAATTACCTATGGTTGCTAATTTTGCCAGATTAGAGTTGATCATGGTACTCTCTGGAATACTACTCGCATATTCAATAGGTTTGTGATATGGATAAACGAGCTTAGATCCATGGTTTAAAAGTTTCAATAGGTTTGTATGATAATTTTTTTACTTGTACATATATTCAGATTGGGACTCAAGGGGCTCATGTGCAATTCCGCACTAGTACTTAAGGAAATGGAACTTGAGGATTTTAAGGGTTCATAAGTTTGAATTTGTCACGACCCAAATTTTCATCAAAGGGGTCATGATGACGCCTAATACCGTTTGCGAGGCAAGCCAAAGCTTAACGAAAATAAAGGATAAAAACTAGACATAAAACACCATGATATCATAATAAAGTATAAAGCTCAGTAATGAATAACAAGACTAAAACCAACAATTTTCTAAAACCTCCAAGAACTGGTATCACTGTGCACATGAGCTTCTATAGAATTACTAAATACAACGTCTAATATGATAAATATACTTTTGGTATGAATAAACAGTAGAAAGTCTAAAAGATGGGTGACATTAAGACATGCAGATGAGAGTGCAGTACTACCTCGAGTCTCCTCAATCGAGCAAGCTAGTCCGTCCCCTGAGTATAATTGTTGCCTTACATCCGAATCCATTTCTATAGTACTTGAACTAATAAATTACCACCAACTTTAAGCCTCCTAAAAATCATCCATCTCGAGCCATCAATATTGGAAATACC
Organism: Nicotiana glauca; assembly: GCA_026770625.1. Taxonomy (NCBI): domain Eukaryota; kingdom Viridiplantae; phylum Streptophyta; class Magnoliopsida; order Solanales; family Solanaceae; genus Nicotiana; species Nicotiana glauca. The sequence continues at coordinate 103,922 of MU691052.1, forward strand.
CATTTGATTCCGAAATTGATACACTCCGCTATATCTGACAACCGCTTCTCAGGCACCATTTCACAATATCCTGCCCCGAATGCAAATTGATGAAGATCATAACACAGGTGATCCTTAATGCGTTCAACAAGGGTGGTGACACCACATAACAATTGAGAAATAAAGTGTTGAACCTCTGAATCATGCACTGAGTAAAACCTCCTTTCAAGTCATTCACTGCCTTGACACATAGACAAGCACCCTACAATTACACAAGCACTGTTCGATAATAATGTTTGAACATCATAGCAACCCGCACATAGCCTTGAAACCATTGAGAATACATTTACTGAGCTGAAATGACAGAGCCTCCTTCAACAACAAGACGATAATTAACATGCTCGAATGCATAGGGAGAAACACTCTTCTCCCCATTTGTAGTACCACTGCAACTCCTCGATGCCTAATTGACACGAGCGCTGAACATCGTGTAAGAATGAGTATATAGAGGCATAAGCCTCAAAGGAATCAAATTGCACGATGAGAAAATAAATAAAGGAAGTGCTCCTAACAGCGCTGTAGCCTCTTAAAGATAAGTACAAATGTCTCTGCACCGATCCGCAAGACTCTACTAGACTTGCTCATGACTCGTGAGACCTAAGTAAACCTAACACTCTGATACCAAGCTGTCAAAACCCAAAATCCACTATAGGTCGCGATGGCGCCTAACATTGCCGTCAGGCAAGCGAACATTGATTGATCCACTTAATTACTACTCCCTCCGTTTCATATTGTTTGAGGTAGTTTGACTCAGACGAAGTTTAAGAAAAAAGAAGAAGACTTTTGAAAGTTGTGGTCTTAAAAGCTTAAGGGATAAAAGGTTTGTGGGTCCATGCCATTTTTGTGGCTGTAAAAGCTTCTCATTAAGAGCAAAAAGGGTAAAATGAAGAGTTTAAAGTTGAATTATTTCCAAATTTAAAAATGTGTCATTTATTTTGGAACAGACTAAAAAGGAAAGTACCTCATTTAATATGAAACAGAGGGAGTAATTTTTATTACTTTTGAAATCATAATTTCCATTAATTAAATAATATAAAATAGAATTTACAGGGTAAAACAATGATAATTTCGTGAACTACCATACTAAACTCATAACCACATGCCGAATTAACAAATCATAGATTCTCTCTTACTATTAAGGACCATTACCTAATTTTGAACCGGATAACGATATTTACTCTTTGATATACCTTATATAGATCTGATTGCGCTGAATTTCAGGTCCAAAAATATCATCTCACCCAGTACAAACTGTTGGGCAATAAGCCACCTCAAACATTGACCAAGAATCTCATATGATGCAAAAATGTGCCAACAAGCTACAAACTCGAAGGTAATACATAAGGAAAACGAACTCTGGAAAGAACTACTCAACCCACGTGACTAATTAAACATCCGAAAGGATGTTATGAACCTTCTTCAGAAAATGAGAAACAAAACGCACAAGAATAGACATAGGGGAATTTTACTCAACATGATACTGTCGTGGCATGCAACCCGATCCACACATGATACCCGTGGAGGTGTGCCACCCGATCCAAACAATATACCTGTGGAAGCGTACCCCCGATCCAAACATAATAATCTATAAGGAAATACCTATCGAGCCATAATGCTCATACCTATGAAATACCTGAATGTCGATCACGAGCATGCCAAGTGAATAATACCATCCCTGGGGAGACAAATAGCGTCATATGCTACAAAACTCAAGCACAACTAAGGTGCAATATATAATTTGTATCTCAAGAGCCATCCTGCTCACATAACATCACATCTATATTGAACCTCAACACATGTGCGAATAATCAGAACGTCTCATAACCCACATGGCACAATAGAGTATTACATTAAATAGTTGATAACGAAAATAACATCCAATATCCGTAGACTCCTCCATAAGAAATACTATGCTGAATGAACACACCTGGCCTGGTGTAGAGCACACATCCACATTTAGACCCATCAACGGACCTCAAGACAATTATGATCATACCACAATGGGCCAATAACCTTTCAAGGATCCACACTGGCCTAATCATGACACCTGAGAACAGCCGTCAAATCCAAAACAAACTCACAAGGTCTATGGCCCAAGGATTAGAATGCCTTCCAGGCCTAAACTCTCTCACATCAGCGACAGTACCAAAAATCTCTATACTTGGTTTTAATCTTTAATCAATCAAGTGACTACATGTTACACTTATACAATCTTCCTGTGGGATAAGCCCACCTTACGCGCCCATTAGCAAAGTCTACACATCCATATCACCGGCCTTACAATGTTGTAAAATGAATCACAAATTTGCAAATCAGTACACCAAGACTCTTACAAGGACATCGATTCAGGTGACACTAAAGATAATACGAGCTTACTCTAAACATCTGAATTCTTTTCTGTTCATCTGAGCTTGTGACATTCCTGTCAACACCGAACCGCAACCTTGATCCCCAACTTCCAATTCCCATACCGCTCACTGCAGCTAACATGCCAATACGAGAGAGTACAAGAATTTCATCATAACTCCTGAACCACTAACAGAATAAACACTTCACCATATAGAAACCTTTTACTTAGATCATTTCAGAAGAACCAATGCAACACGCAACTGAATTATCAAACTGCGGGAAATACAAACCTGGTGTCGTGATCTAAACCGCCATGACTCTTTCGGAATCCATTGACTCAACTGAGTCTTTAGAACCAAATGCCTCCCAAATCAATCGAATTATGGGGCTGTCAAGCCTCGCACGTACCGCCACAAATCATATATACAACTTAAACGATCGTCTCAATACCCACAAACCATCTCATATTCACCTTAAGCACACAATTGCATCGCCAACTGGTACACCCGTTCTGCAAGACCTTCCATGAATCCTAAGCTACATCGTCCCTTCATCTAATACTGCACCGCATACCCAATGATAACATAGGACATTCCAAGTCCTTAGGCACTATAATCAAATTCTTGAACCTATTAGGACCACTGTTTAGAGTCATCCTATTCGAGAAGCACCCGACTAAATTCTTTTCCCTTGTATATTACTCCCACCAGAAGCAGAAACTCCGAGTCTTCCCAAAACAGAACATGAATCGATGCGGCCCAAATGTAGCATACATTCCTCAAATCCTTTGCTCGAATTACCACTAATGCTTTCTTCCTTAGCCATATTAACCTATCAATACACCGATAACTAGAAACCGCACAAGTAGACAACCACGCGATCCAATCATAGATGGTGGGACTCCCCCACTTAGCTTGAAGTTAAAATGACATAACCCTGGAACCCACCATTATTTCTCCTTCCTAATTACAATGATCTTGCACCTTTAACTCGTCGAATTTCTCGAAATCTTTTGCTAAACCTTTCAAAAACATCCCGAATAATTAACCACAATTGTAAATTCAACCTTCTACCGAGTAGTAAGTGAAATACTTTGTAGAAACCTTGTCAACCTCACGCCACCGCTAACCTGTTCACAGGAGATAGCCTACTTGTGAAAATTCCATGCCGACATCTTCCAACGACGCTGCACTGGGTACAATTACTATGACCCTCCTGAGACCGTGCTCACTCACCAGCTGAACAAGTCCATTTATTCCCCATTAACATCAACTGAAAATCAGACAACACATTCCAAACTCAAAGTCATGTTGCATCCAAATAAAATCTGTGAACCTAGTCACAACCCACCCAAAATTCCCAAATTGGTCTAAACTTTCCTCAAGGCGTGTGACTATCCTACCGTAGAACCCGTATGTTATTCTGCCACTCTCCCACTTTGGTTAAACCCTCTCCTTTAAGTGACTTCTCGACTTCTGTTTTTCATACTTCACCTTCTCCCAAATCAACCACTGTAAAACACCTCCCGCATGTCCCTCCTTGTCCTTCGCTGCCCAATTGTTGCCTCACATCCGAATCCATTTATGTAGCACTTGAACTAATAAACTACCACCAACTCTATGCCTCCTAGAGTATCATCCATCTCGACCCATCAACATTTGAAATACCCATTTGATTTCGAGATCGCTACACTCTACTATCTCTAATAACTATTTCTCAGGCACCATTTCACAATACCCTGCCCCGAAGGCAAATTGATGAAGACCATAACACTAGCTATCCTTAATGTGTCCAACAAGGGTGGTGACACCACATCACAATTTAGAATTCCGGCACGCTTGAAAATACCAAGTCTCGTCACTCCATTAACTCAAACATGAACATGCATAGTCCAATTGCCTTTCCTCTGCTGGAAATAAAATGTTGAACCTCTGAATCATGCACTAAGTAAAACCTCCTTTCAAGTCATTCACTGCCTCGACACATAGACAAGAACCCTACCATTACACAAACACTGTGAGATAATAATGTCTGAACATCATAGCAACCTGCGCGTAGCCTTGAAACCATTGAAAATACAGTTACTGAGCTAAAATGACATAATCTTCTTCCACAAGAAGACGATAATAACATGCTCGAATGTGCAGGGAGAAACACTCTGCTCTCCGTCTGTAGTATCACTGCAAATCCTTGAAGCCCAATTGACACGAGCGTTGAACATCATATAAGAATGAGTAGGAAGGATATGAAGGCATAAGTCTCAAAGGATTCAAATCGTACGATGAGGAAATCATGAAGAAAAGTGTTCCTAACAGCCGTGTAGCTTCTCGAAGATAAGTATGTCTGTGCCGATCCGCAAGACTATGCTAGACTTGATCATGACTCATGAGACCTAAGTGAACATAATGCTCTGATACCATGCTGTCATGCCCCAAAATCTACTATAGGTCGTGATGGTGCCTAACATTGCCGTCAAGCAAGCCAATGTTGATTGATCCATTTAATTACTCATTTTTATTACTTTTAAGATCATAATTTCCATCAATTAAATAATATGAAATAGAATTTACTAGGTGAAATAATGATAATTACGTGAACTACCATACTAAACATCCAGTAGGAACCCCCAAGAGCCGGTGTCATAAGTGCATGAGCATCAACTAGGAAATATGTTAACATACAACACCTATCTAGAATACAAATTAGACAGAAGAATGTAAATAACTCTGATTGGGACTCTATATGCTACGGGTTCACACATGGAATGCAGCTTACCATAAGTCCCCACAATAGCCATGCCTCTGCACCCACAAGACCACTAAACAAATATGTACCTGCACAAAATATGCAACAAGTGTAGCATAAGTATGTAAATCAACGCGTACCCAATAAGTATCTAGTCTAACCTCGAAGAAGTAGTGGCGAGGGGTCAACTTCGACATTTATCATGGGCTAACAATAAAGTACCATAATTATAATTAAGCATGAATTATATAAATACAACTGAAAACTCAATAACAAGAAATACACAATTCTTTCGCTAATGGTCAATCCCATATTAATTTCCATTATTTAACAATTTTAATCTCTCAAACCAATGATACAATATCAATTATAATTAGGCTTCAAGAATTCTTATGCACAAGCTATGTAAGGCCATACGGCCCAATCCAACATACAAATATATAAATTGTGCACTTCCGAGGGTCTATGGAGGCGAACGACCCGCTCCCATGAGAGTAATGAAATTTACCTCGCTAGCGAAATATATTTGCGATGCGAGTGAACATAGATTTCTCAAAGATATCGTAAAATTCCTCAATTCTTTCCAAAAATAAGAAATTCCAACTGAAAACTTTGAAATCTTAAAATCCTCAATCTCACCTCTATGAAAGGCAGATAACAAGCATAATCAAATAATGGTATCGACAAGGCATGACGTAAACCTAAGACTACCCTGACATAAGTACAATTAGTAGCTAGCACAGACTCTTGGGACCTCATCTGTACGTAGCCCCCACAATTAGTAGCAATCAATAATTCAAATCACCTATTGGGTAAATTCTCTCTTACAAGGTTAGACAAGAAACTTACCTCGTCTTAAAGCCCATTTTTCGGTCATAATTTCGCTCAAAAGCCCCAACTTGGTGCCGTTCAATCCGAAACTAGTCAAACAACATGCAAATTAATCAAAAATATACTCCAACGCTTGAAATTTAACAATTTATAAAAATTCACAACTCCGCTCGAAATGTTAGCAGTAGGGCCCAGGTCTCGAAACCCGACAAACTCGCAAAATCCACAAATCCATTTAATTATGAGTTCAACCGTACTAATTTCATTCAAATTCGACTCTGAATCGGTATTCAAAACTCAAAAATTTATTTCTGGAAATTATAGAAATTTCATCCGATTAACAACAACAACAAACCCAGTTTGATCCCAACAGGTGGGGTCTAGGGAGGGTAGTCTGTATGCAAACCTTACCCCGACCTAATGCAGGTAGAGAGGCTGTTTCCAATAGACCCTCGGCTCAGGAAGGACAAGAAGAAGTGGAAAGTAAGGAAGGAAGAGAAAAGAAATGGGGGGGGGGGATAAAGGATAAGTAGCACCAAATAATAGCAGCAGGGAATACAATACCTAAGGCGAACACAACCATACAACGTAAAAGAATTCTAAGAATATGAAGGGGCATGCATGCTACTAAGACTATCAGTGAACAACTATAAACTACCTACTAACCTTCTACCTTAATGCTCGACCTCCACACTCTCCTATCAAGGGTCATGTTCTCTGTGAGCTGAAGCAGCGCCATGTCATGTTGTCATGTCTAATCACCTCTCCCCAGTACTTCTTAGGCCTACCTCGACCTCTTCTCAAACTCTCCATAGCCAACCTCTCACACCTCCTGACAGGAGCATCAATGCTTCTTCTCTTAACATGTCCGAACCATCTCAGCCTCGACTCCCGCATCTTGTCCTCCACAGAGGCTACTTTCACTCTGTCCCTGATAGATTCATTCTTAATCCTATCTTTCCTGGTACACCTACACATCCATCTCAACATCCTTATCTCTGCTACACTCATCTTCTGCAAGTGGGAGTTCTTGACTAGCCAACACTCAGCACTATACAGCATAGTCGATCGAACCACCACTCGATAAAACTTACCCTTAAGTCTTAGCGGCATGTTCCTATTATACAAAACACCGGAAGCGAGCCTCCACTTCATCCATTTCGCTCCGATGCGATGTGTGACATCTTCGTCAATCTTCCATTACCCTGGATAATAGACTCGAGATACTTAAAACTCGCTCTCTTGGGGATAACTTGAGCATCAAGCTTAACCTCTACATCGGCATCACGGTTCCTATCACTGAATTTGCACTCCAAGTATTCTGTCTTGGTTCTACTCAGTTTGAAACCTTTAGACTCCAAGGTCTGTCTCCAAACCTCCAACCTTACGTTAACTCTGCTACGTGTCTCGTCAATTAACACTATATCATTGGCAAATATCATGCACCAAGGCACCTCCCCTTGGATGCGTCACGACAGTACATCCATCGCCAAGGAAAATAAAAATGGGCTAAAAGCCGATCCCTGGTGCAACCCCATCACTATAGGGAAATGCTCTGAGTCACCCCCCACAGTCCTCACTCGAGTCTTAGAATCATCATACATATCCTTAATCACCCTAATGTACGCAACCGGAATTCCACTAACCTCCAACACCTCCATAGGACCTCCCTCGATACTTTATCGTATGCTTTCTAAAGGTCAATAAAAACCATATGCAAATTCTTCTTCCTCTCCCTGTACTGCTCCACTAATCTCCTTACCAGATGAATCGCTTCCGTAGTCGAACACCCCGGTATGAATCCAAACTGATTCTCAGAAATAGACACACACCTCCTCACCCTGGCCTCCACCACCTTCTCCCAAACCTTTATAGTGTGACTCAACAACTTGATACCCCTATTATTGTTGCAATTTTGGATATCACCCTTGTTCTTGTAAAGCGGAACTATCGTACTCCAGCTCCATTCTTCGGGCATCTTCTTTGTCTTAAAAATAACATTAAATAGCCTAGTGAGCCACTCCAAACCTGCCCGCCCCGCGCTTTTAGAATTCCACCGAAATTTCGTCTGACCCCGTCGCTCTGCCCCTGCACATCTTACGCATCGCCCCTTCCACCTACTCTACCTTAATCCATCTACAAAACCTAAAATCCCGCCGACTCTCGGAGTGCTCCAACTCTCCCATAACAATATGTCTATCCCCCCTCCTCATTCAACAGTTTATGGAAGTATGATTGCCATCTTCTCGTAATAAGTGCCTTGTCTATCAACACTTTGCCATCCTCGTCCTTGATGCACTTGACTTGGTCTAAGTCGCAGGCTTTTCTCTCCCTCACCTTGGCCAACCAGTACAACCCCTTGTCCCCACATTTTCCCTCGAGCTCCTCATACAAAAGAGCAAATTTTGTGTTCTTAGCCGTCGTAACAACTAACTTCACCTCTTTCTGTTTCTTCTTGAAAAATCAATAACCAAGTTTTATGGTGAAATTCCGCACCAAAATCGTCAAATTCTGAGGTTCCCAACTAAAATTATGAAATAATGGCTCAAAGGTACGAAATAGAGGACTTATATTACTTCCTCGACTTCCTTTTTCGCATTTGCGAGCCTCCCATCACGTTCGCAATGAACAGAATTCTCAAAAGTCATTTCCAAACTCTTCTCAAATAGCCTCTAGTATAATAGTCATAATATTTTGTACAAAACTCCAAACGACAAACAGTTTATGTTTTGGAAAACTACACACCAAGATCTACAACTTTTGTCTTTTGGTCATCTCCCAATTCCTTTTAGATTTCGAGATATAAGCTTCCAATAAGCCCTGTGTAACACAAATTTCTTCTTCGCGATTTCCAAACACCTTCCCGGACAACCTATAGTGCACCAACTATAATGTTACACAACTCTAAATGCCTAATGGTTTAATTTTCTGAAACTAGACACAAAAGACTACAACTTTCACTTGTGAATCAAATCCAAATTCCTTATACGTTACAAGATATAAGCTTCCAAAGTCAGACGACGAAAAACGTGAATTCCTTCTTCGTGAACGCGAGAATCTCTTCGCGAACACGAAGAACAAAATCCCAGCAGAAAAATCCTTCATCGCCAATGTGAGAGGCTCCTCGCAAACGTGAAGAACAACACTAAACATCAGAAAACCAGAATCTAAAGTAGCCTAAAATGATCCGATAACACCCGAATTACCCTCGAGGCCCCCGGGACCCCATCTAATTACACCAACCTATTCCAAAAGATGACACTAACTTGATCGAGCACTCAAATCACACGAAACAACATCAAAATCATGAATCACACCCCAATTCAAGTTTAATAAACTTTGGAACTTCAAACTTCTACATCCAATGGCAAAACCTAGGTTGGTCACATCCGATTGACTTCAAATTTTGCACACAAGTTACATTTAACATTACATACCTACTCCAACTTCCAAAATCGGAATCTGAACCCGATATCAAAACGTCCACCCCCTATCAAACTTCCTCAAAACTTTCAAATTTCCAACTTTTTCCAAATGACCTACGGACCTCCAAATCCACATCTGGACGCGCTGCTAAGACCAGAATCACCACACGGAGCTATTCTCAGGATCGAAATCCCACAGAACATTGATAACATTAAAATGTACTTCAAACCAAATTTATGAAATTCTTCCAAAATGCCAACTTTCCACAATAGGCGCCAGAACGCTCCGGGTCATCAAAAACGCGATTCGAACATACGCATAAGTCCAAAATCATCTACGAATATATTAGAATCTTCAAATACTGATTTCGAGGTCGTTTACTAAAATTTTAATGCTTGGTCAACCCTTCCAACTTTAAGCTTCCGAAATAAGAATTTTCCTTTAAAATCGACTCTGAACTTCCCGAAATTCAATTCCGATCACATGTGCAAGTCATAATACCTGAAGTCAAGCTAGTCAAGGCCTCAGATCGCCAAACGACGCTCTAAAGCTTAAAATGACCGGTCGGATCATTAGAATTAGCCTCATGCTTTGGATTAAAATTCTTTAATTATGTAAAAAATGAAGAAGCGCATATTAGAGTTGCAAATTGTCGCTCCCAAATGTACACAGAAGTATACATGGTTAACAGTAGTAAAGTGACATAGAGTCGGATGTCGCACTCATAAGGTCATATCATTAACTGCTTACTAAGATTTTTTTATTTGTTAGACCTCACCAAGATTAAAGTGTGTTATTAGTCTACGATTGCAGGAATTAAACAACTAATAAAAATATCAAATAAGAGAAAATCCATGTGTATGAGTCCAGCTTCGGATGAGATAAATATATTAGGATTGTTGTTATTTTTCCAATCCTATTGAGTTTGTTTCGATTATCGCCATTAATTTGAAGTACCTCTGATTGCTAATTTTTCCAAATTAGAGTTGCTCATGGTACTCTCTGGAGTACTACTCTCATATTCAATAGGTTTGTATGATATGGATAAGCGAGCTTAGATCCTGGTTTAAAAGTTTCAATAGGTCTGTATGTTAATTTTTTACTTGTACGTATATTCAGATTGGGACTCAAGGGGCTCAGATGCAATTCCGCACTAGTACTTATGGAAATGGAACTTGAGGATTTTAAGAGTTCATAAATTTATATTTTTCACGTTCCAAATTTCCATCAAAGGGTCGTGATGACGCGTAAGACCGTTTGCGAGGCAACCCGACACTTAGCAAAAATAAATCATCAAAACTAGACATAAAATACCATAATATCATAATAAAGGATAAATCTCAACAAAGACTAAAACCAACAATTGTCTAAAACCTCCAAGAACTGGTGTCACTGCGTACATGAGCTTCTACAGAATTACTAAATAGAACGTCTAATATGATAAATATACTTTTGGTAGGAATAAACAGTAGAAAGTCTAAAAGATGGGTGATATCAAGGCATGTGGATGAGAGTGCAGTACTACCTTGAGTCTTCTCAATCAAGAAAGCTAGTCCATCCCCTGATTACAACTAGGTTCGATGTCAAAATCTGCACAAAAAGTGCCGATGTATATTATGAGTACAATCGATCCAATTTACATCATAAGTGTCAAGCCTAACCCTGACAATGTAGCGATGACGCTAAGACAAGACACATACATATAAACCTGAGCAGTCATATAATGAAGAAAAATATTAAGAGATATAGAAATTAAGGAAATGAAGGAAAAATAGTAGGTACGAAAGCTAAATAAATAACAAGTGTAATAGAAAGAAGTAGCAATAAGAGGGATAAGGAATGCGGCAACTAAGGAATGTAATGAGTATAATTTCAAAATAACACCAATCAAGTCTTCCACAATAACTCAAAGTCCAAGAATCAGGCAAAGCAACCATGAAACAACACAAACAAGTTCTCACTCTATATAGTAAAAGGAAAGACTAAGAGATAATAATCAAATGGCATGGCATCATCCTTCTTGATTTTTCTCTCATCCTCACAAGCATGGAAATAATATTCATGCATTAGTAATAATATAAAGAAATACAGAAGACCCTTTGTGCATGATCAGTATTTCTCTTAAGTATGGAAACACTCTTCATTTAATTTATTGCTCCTCACCAAGTACAAACATGTAACAAAGTACCAAGCAAGATGGGAAACACAAACAATACGAAGAAGAGTGATTAAACATAACTCGTCATATTAAAAATAGTCATCACTTAGCACTGATAGCCAAAATAATATTTAAATGATCTTACTGACAAAGATCACAACAAACTCAATACGACTATTAACATGAATAAGAACAGTCAAAGAGTTTCACAATCTAGTTAAAGTATGAAAGATATAATATCTGAAGGAACAAGATATAAATAAGCTAGTTCTATCCGCATGTTTAACCCTTAGCAAACACATATACACTCGTCATCTTGCATATACGGTGCTCCCAACTCATAATACACGTAGCAATTAGACATATTTACATCCTAATTCCCTCAAATCAAAGTTAACAAAGATACATTTTGGCATAAATTAACCCTCCAATATCGTATTTACTTTAGAACAAGACTCCAAAACACTCGAATCTAGCTAATTATTATCAAATAATTCAAAACAAGCTTCAAAAACGGCTCCAGTATAAAAAAAAAAAGATTCGATCTTGGATATTTTTGAAAAAATTAACAAAAGTTAATTCGGGCCTACATTGTCAAAATCCAAAAATAAGATCAATTTCCGTTCACCCAATCTCCCTCGAGTCTAAATATGTTATATGTATTGAGATTAGACCTCAAATCAAGGTCTAAATTTCCAAAATTAGCCCTCATAAGAGTTTTCCCAAAACCCCCATTTCTAAATTAGAAAATGCTAGATTTAAGAATAAAAATCTATGGGTATTCATTAAAATAAATCAAAATAAATAATAATTACTAAGCTGTAAAGTTGGAATGAAAATCCTCTTAAAAGTCTCCCCAATCTGTGATCTAGGTCTCAAAAATAGTGAAAAGTAGATAAATTTTAATTTTCAGCCCTTTATATACCTGGGCGTTAGGTGTCCTTCGCATTCATGATGCACCTACAGTGTTCGCGAAGGCTAATGATCGACTGACCATTGTATTGAAAAAGGCCTTTCCCGTTTGTTAATGTTGTTGGCCTCCAAGACTAGGGGTTCACGACCTTATTGTCGTATTCACAATGAAGAAAGATCCACTAGCCCCCAAGTGCCCAAGCCTATATGTTTGCGAATAGGCAGTCCTATTCACGAATTCCAAATCCCCCTAGGTCATCACGTTCACGAACTCTCATTCATGCTTGCGTAGAGTAAAATTTTCCGGGCCAAATAAACCTTTGTGAATGCGAGACTCTACGTTCGTGATGCACACCACACCATAAGCTACTACAACTTGTGTAAAAGTGCCGGAAACCATCCTGAAACTCACTTAAGCCCCCACTCTAAATATCTACACAAGTATATAAGTCCTTTAAGAACTTTTTCATAAGCCCAAAATATCAAAATAACATCTACAATCAAGAATCAAGTTTCAAAACTTAAAGATTTGAACGTTCATAAAATTATTTTTTCAACTTTCTATAATAAATGCTAAAATGGCCTCGAGTCACTCAGGAGCCCAACTAAATATTCATAATAGTCCAAAAGTATCATATAAATCTACCGTAAACATCAAAATAACAATATGATGTCGTTTACCAACAACTCCTAAGTTTTAAAAATCAAGTTTTCTTTGAAAAATCACATTTAAACTCCTCGAAAATAAAAATAGAGCACACACGCACGTCATAAATCATCAAATTAGTCTATGCAAAGTCTTAAAATATAAAACAAAAATTTAAAACTCAAAATGACCTATCGGGTGGTTACATAATTGAATCTTGATTTTGACACATGATATTTTCTTTTGGTTCTGAGCCTTTTGATAATTTCATATAGTTTATATGGACTTTTATGGATGTTTTGGAGGGTCTCAAGGGACTCAATGAGTTTCCGCATGTTTGGAGAAGTTTTTAATGGCAAAAAAAAACAAAATTAATTGCACCATCAACTATTCTTTTAATAGTTTCAGCCATTATTTGGCACTTGTATAAATAGCTTCATTTCATATTTAGAGTTTATTTCACCATTTTCGAAGCTAGAAACTCGATTAAGGTGATCTTTGTGTGAGTTTTTCTATACATCATTAGGTTAAAAAATTCTAACTTGGATGTATGATTATTATATGAATCTATCTTCAATTTTCCTTAGAATTAACGAATCTTAAGGTAGAAAAGATGATTTATTTACTTAAAGATACGAAAGTGTATTTTGAATTTTCGACCACTAATTTATACTCCAATTTAGAAATAAATTATATATTTTGTGACGACCCGGACGATCGCCTTAAGAATTAACTCCTCTATCCCCTATGAACTGCTTTTCCCAATTTTATTTCTGCTATTTTGATTTGCCAGGATGTTCGATTTTGAGTTCCGGAGAGTTTTGGGACACTTAGTCCCTAAATAAGAGCTTAAGTGTTCGAAAGTTGGCCGTAGTTTGAACAATATGAAGACAGCCTCGGAATAGAAATTCGATAGTTTCATTAGCTTCGTTGGGTGATTTCGAGGTTAGGAGCATGTTCAAATTGTATTTTGGAGGTCCGTAGCTAATTTAGGCTTAAAATGCCAAAAGTTGAATTTTTGAAGTTTCCGGTTCGATAGTGAGGTTTTGATCCGAGGTTCAGAATGGAATTTTGGAAGTTGGAGTAGCTCCGAAGTGTTGAATGTGAAGTATGTGCAAAATTTCAGTTCATTCGGATGAGGTTTTATAGATTTTTTGATCAAAAGCGTGTTTTTAGAGTTTTTGGAAACTTAGGCTTGAATCCGATGTGTTTTGGTCGATATGATATTATTTGAGGTATTTTAAAGATTGGTACAAGTTTGAATAAGGTTTTGGGATATTTTGGTGCCTTTGGTTGAGGTTCTGGGGACCTCGGGTGAGTTTTGTAGGGTTGATCGGATCATTTTAAGTTGAAGAAAAGTTACAGATTTTTGTTTCAGCTGTTGTAGGTATTTTACTCCTGCGTTCGCGAGTGGACCCTCGCGTTCGCGAAGAGTCAGTTGCGAAAGGTGGAATTTAAGCCTTCTTGTTCGTGAGGAAGGCTCCATGTTCGCGAAGGGCTTAGTGTTTGTGCATCGCATTCCCGGGGGTGGTGTCGCGTTCGCATAGAAGAAAATGAGCGGCTGAGCTTCAGTGGATTTAATTCATCACATTCGCGATAGGGGAAACGCGATCACGAAGGCCTATCTGGGTAAAGCACCACGTTCTCGATGTGCTGGTCTCGATCGCGAAAGAGAAAAATTGGTCAAAGTTATTTTGTGCTTTGTGAACGCGAGGCTTTGACCGCGTTTATGAAGAAGGATTTCAGGCCTGGGCAGAAGGTTTAAAAGGTCGTCTTGTCCGCGAATGTGGGGTTTATTTCTTCCATTGTTGGCCTTGTTTGGAGCTTTTTGAAGCAGATTAAAGAGAGATTAAAGGGGAATCACTTGGAGGTATGAATTTCTGACCTAAAAGTTGATTTTATTATGAAATATACCTAGTAAATCATAGAATCTAGGCCTAAAATAGAAGAATTAGGGCTTGAGTTTAAGAGACTTTAAAATGAGAATTTGAGGGGTCATTTGAACTCCGATTTCAGTGTTCTTGGTATGTATGGACTTGTGGAAAGATAAAGATTCCATTGATATTATTTTTATCGAGTTTCGAGAAGTGAGCCTAAAGGGCATTTTGGTCATTTTACTTGATTTTGCGTATTAGCTTGGAATTTCTTTGCAGAATCAGTTACTTGAAGTGTTATTTACATTATGAAATTGAATTGAATAGATTCGAGCAATTTGGAGTCGAGTACTCATGGCAAGAGCATGGTTTCAGGTTGATTTTGAGCTGGTTCGAGGTAAGTGACTTGCCTAACCTTGTGTGGGGGGGGGGGGACCTTCCCTTTTGGATTTGGTATATTTGGTAATTGAAATACCTTGTACGTGAGGTGACGAGTGCGTACTTGTGTTAATTGTTGTAAATCCGATTTTCATTAAGTAATTACTAGTATATTTCCTTTCCTATTTTTATTACCCGCACTATTAAGCCTGTTTCTAGCTTAGGAAAATATGTCTAAGTGATTTAATTGCTTTATTTGCTCAAACTGCCTTACCTAAATTCTGTGCAGCATGCTAGGCTTGAATGACTTGGTTGCCTTAATATGAAATCGCCATTTCTGAATATTTTTCCTGTTGATGCTGTGTATTTACTTTGGGATTATAGATGTGGGATTCCGGTAGCTCCCCCTTGTCTGTTTATTTGGGACTACGGATGTGGGATTCTGGTAGATCCCCTATGTCTGTTTATTTGGGACTACGGATGTGGGATTCTGGTAGATCCCCCTGCACAGTTATATGGAACTATGGGACTGCACCCGGTAGATTCCCCCAGTACTAGGTATTTATATTTGAGGACTGCGAATCAGGATTTCTGGTAGATCTCCGCGCACTGATAGTTAGACTACGGGACGGGATCCCAGGAGATCCTTCGAATATATATATGATGGACTACGGGATGGTATCCATTAGATAGTTGTAATTGGGACTACATGATGGTATCCTGGAAGATGCTGTGGTTGTTATCTCTGTGTTGTGCTGTATTTCTTTCCCGTGATTTATTTTGCCTGTGTTCTAGATGTTGTTGTTCTTCCAATTCTATGTTATTTCTTACTGTTGCACTTATTTATACTGTTTTATTCCTCACTGTTAACCCTTATATCGTATTTAGTCTCAGTAGGGCCCTGACCTTCTTCATTACTACCCAACCAAGGTTAGGCCCGGCACTTTTTGAGTACCGCTATGGTGTACTCATGTCCTTTCTGCACATGTTTTTCTTGTGCAGATCCAGGTACTTTCACTCAGTCTTATCATCCTCGAGGCGAGACGCTTATGTAGAGACTTTGAGGTATACCTGCCGCGTCCGTAGACAAAAGAGTCTATCTCTATTCTTGCTTTTTAGTATTAGCCCTTGCGTATTTCTGTTCTTTGTTAGACATTCTGGAGTTAGAGCTCTATATTATCCTTAGCTTGTGATTCGTGGGTTTTCGGGTCTTGGATATATGTATTTGTTTTGAGAGTTAAATACTGTGTATGCCGAGCGGCACTTTTAAATGCTGGTTATAACTTTATTTTTGCTTTAAATTATTTTACTTCCACAAAAACTTTGGTTTTCCTTCCGCAATTTAGGCTTACCGAGTCGTAGAGACTAGGTACCGTCACGATGGTTCATAGGAGTCATGAATCACAAGCTAATTTATTAGAGTCTCGCGGATCGGTACGGAGACGTTTGTACTTATCTACAAGAGGCTATGTAATAGTTAGGAAAAATTCCACTTCATTTGATTTCCCTATTGTGCGAGATTTTTGATATCACAATCCTAAACCTCTATCCTCTATTCTCTTACAGATGGTGAGGACACGTGCTACCGAGATGATCAGGCACGCGCACCCCTTACTGCAGCCGTCAGAGGCCAGGGTCGGGGTAGAGGCCGAGGACGAGCCCGTGGTGTAGCCAGAGCACCCACGTGATCTGCCATAGAGGGGCCACCAACAGCTTCAGCCGGAGTCTAGTCATTTGATATGCTTACTGCTGCTATCAGGAGGCATTAGCATATTTCATGAGCATGTTTAGTACATTAGTTTAGGCGGGGTTGATTTAGGTTGTGCCAACTACTTCACAGATTGGGGAAGGGATGTAGACTTTCACCATCCCCACTCCAGAGCAGCGAGTTCTCATTGGTCGGGTTCCAGATGTCTTGGCGACACAACCTATGGTCCCAGTTCAACGGGTGGTGAGGACCTCTCGCCGACTAGAGGACAGATGGGTCCAGGAGACAGAGGACAGATGAGATCAGGAGATAGAGTATAGGGAAGTGAGGAGACCTCGTAGGCATGGTAGAGGTTTTGTGGGTCAGCCAACTCAGTTTGCGTCTCAAACTTCACTCAGTATTTCAGGGGTTCAGGGGTCTTAGAGTACCCGTATCGCATAGTTTCCACTGCCACATCAGCCGCGAGGTTGCTTTGAGTGTGGTGACATACACCATGTGGTGAGGTATTGCCCTAGGCTTGGTAAGAGTGCACCTCCACAGACTTCTCAGCCACAACGCGCTCCGCAGAGTTCTCAGGGTATGATCACAGCACCAGTTGCTACCCCACCGGCTCAGTCAACTAGAGGGGAAGGCCAGGTCAGATATCATGCCCTTCTTGGCCGTACCGAGGCTGTTGCCTCCAATTGTATCATCACAGGTATTGTACTGGTTTGTCACAGAGATGCATAGGTTCTATTCGATCTAGGCTTCACATATTCTTATGTGTTTTCTTATTTTACTCCGCATTTGGGTGTACCTAGGGATTATTACAGTTCCCCTATTTATGTTTATACTCCTGTGGGAGATTCTCTTATTGTGGATCGCATTTATCAGTCATGTTTGGTTGCTCTTAGTGGTTTTCAGACCAAAGACGATTTATTGTTGCTCTGCATGGTTGATTTTGATATTATCTTAGGCATGGATTGGTTGTCACCCCTTTATATTATTCTTGATTGTCATGCCAAAACCGTAACGCTGGTTATGTCAGGTGTACCGCATGTTGAACCAAGGGGTGCTTTAGATCACACTCCCAGTAGAGTTATTTCTTCCCTTAAGACTTAGCGTATGGTTGAGAAGGGGGTTTGACGCGTATTTAGCTTATGTGAGAGATGTCAGTATTAATACCCCTTCCGTTGATTCAATCCCAGTAGTACGGGATTTTTCTGATATGTTTTCAGTCGACCTTCTGGGCATGCCGCCCGATAGAGATATTGATTTTTGGCATTGATCTGTTGCTGGGCACTCGGTCCATTTCTATTTCTCCATATCGTATGGCTCTTCCTGAGTTAAAGGAGTTGAATAATCAGTTACATGAATTGCTTGATAAGGGTTTTATTCGGCCCAGTGTATAACTATGGTGTAATCCTGTCTTGTTTGTGAAGAAAAAGGATGGTTCTATGCGTATGTGTATTGATTATCACCAGTTGAACAAGGTTACAGTGAAGAACTGTTATCTTTTGCCTCGTATTGATGATCTGTTTGACTAGCTTCAGGGCGCACGGGTGTTTTCTAAGATTGACTTGCGCTCATGTTACCATCAGTTGAAGTTTCGGGAGCCAGATATCCTAAAGACTACTTTCAGGACTCGGTATGGTCATTACGAGATTCCTTGTTATGTCATTTGGGCTGACCAATGCCCCTACAGCCTTCATGTATTTGATGCACAGTGTATTCTGGCCGTATCTTGACTTATTCGTCATTATCTTTATTGACGATATTCTGGTGTATTTCCAGGGTCGCGAAGATCATGAGCAACGCCTGAGGACTGTGCTTCAGACTCTGAGAGAGATAAAGTTATATGCTAATTTCTCGAAATGTGAGTTTTAGTTGGATTCCGTGGCAATCTTGGGTCACGTGGTTTCTAGTGAGGGGATAAAGGTGAATTCAAAGAAAGTAGAGGAAGTGCAAAGTTGGCCCAGACCATCCTCAGCTACAGAGATCCACATTTTTCTTGGCTTGGTGGGATATTACCGTCATTTTGTTGACTGGTTTTCATCGATTGCAGCCCTTATGGCCAGACTGACCAAGAAGGCTGCTCCGTTCCAGTGGATGGAAGAGTGTGAGGCAAGCTTTCAAAAGCTCAAGGCAGCTTTGACTACAACCCCAGTTTTGATATTGCCTACAGGTTCGGGGTCTTATACGATCTATTGTGATCGAGGATCGGCCTCGAAGTGGTGTTGATGCAGGACGATAGGGTGATTGCCTACGCATCCAGGTAGTTAAAGATACATTAGAAAAATTACCTCTTATACAACCTTGAGTTAGCTTCCATTGTTCATGCCCCAAAGTTTTGGCGCCATTATTTATGCGGAGTTCCCTGTGAGATTTATACTGACAATCGAAGCTTGCAACACTTGTTCAAGCAAAAGGATCTAAATTTGCACCAGAGGAGGTGGTTAGAGTTGTTGAAGGATTATGATATCACTATTTTGTATCACCCGAGCAAGGCCAATATGGTAGCCGATGCTTTGAGTCGCTGGGCGGAGAGTTTGGGGAGTTTGGCTTATTTACCAGCATCGGAGAGGCCTATGGCTATGAATGTTCAAGCGTTAGCCAGCCAGTTTGTGAGAATGGATCTTTCGGAGCCTAGTCGGGTTCTAGTTTGTGTGGTTTCTTGGTCTTCCTTATTTGATCGTACAAGGGAGTGGCAATATGATGACCCTTATTTGCTTGTCCTCAAGGACAAGGTTCAGCACGGTGATGCCAAAGATGTGACTATTAGTGATGATGGGGTATTGATGATACAGGGTTGGATTTATGTACCCAATGTTGATGGGCTGTGACAGTTGATTCTACAGGAGGCCCATAGTTCACGGTATTCCATCCATCCGGGTGCCGCAAAGATGTATCAGGATTTGAGGCAGCACTACTGTCAGTAAGATGAAGAAAGATATAGTTGGATTGGTAGCTCGGTGCCTCAACTGTCAGTAGGTGAAACATGAGCACCAGAGACCGGGTGGGTTGCTTCAGTAGATAGAAATTCCAGAGTGGAAGTGGGAGTGGAACACCATGGACTTTGTAGTTGGGCTCCCATGGACTTTGAGGAAGTTAGATGCTATTTGGGTGATTGTGGATTGGCTGACCAAGTCCGCTCATTTCATTCTTGTGTGTACTACTTATTCTTCGGAGCGGTGGGCAGAGATTTATATCCGAGAGATTGTTCGTCTGCATGGTATTCCAGTGTCCATCATTTCAAATAGAGGTACTCAGTTCATATCACGTTTCTGGAGGGCCGTTCAACATGAGTTGGGTACTCAGGTGGAGTTGAGTACAACATTTCACCCCCAGACAGATGGACAGTCCGAGCACACTATTCAGATTCTTGAGGATATTCTTCGTGCATGTGTGATCAAGTTTGGATGGTCTTGGGATTAGTTCCTGCCATTGGCAGAGTTTGCATACGATAGAAACTATCAGTCCACCATTCAGATGGTGCCGTATGAGGCTTTATATGGTAGGTGGTGTAGATCTTTGGTGGGTTGGTTCGAGCCGTGTGAGGCTAGATTATTGGGCACAGACTTAGTTCAGGATGCTTTGGAGAAGGTTAAGGTGATTCAGGATAGACTCCGTACAGCCCAGTCCAGACAAAAGAGTTACGCGGACCGGAAGGTTCGTGATGTCTCCTATATGGTAGGAGAGTGGGTTCTGCTTTGGGTTTCGCCTATGAAGGGCATTATAAGATTTGGGAAAAAAGGAAAGTTGAGTTCGTGGTTTATTGGCCCTTTTGAGGTATTGAGGCATGTTGGGGAGGTTTCTTATGAACTCGCCTTACCTCCCAGCTTGGAAGGATTTCATCCTGTATTTCATGTTTCGTGCTCCGGAGGTATCACGGTGATCTGTCGCACGTATTGCATTTCAGTTCAGTCTAGTTGGACAAGGATCTATCCTATGTTGAGGAGTCAGTGGCGATATTGGACAGGTAGGTTAGGAAGTTGAGATCAAAGAACATTACTTCGGTAAAAGTTTAGTGGCGGGGTCAACCAGTCAAGAAGGCAACTAGGGAGACCGAGTAGGATATGCGCAGCCGTTACCCTCATCTTTTCACTACTTCAGGTACGTCTCTATGCTCGTTCGGGGATGAAGGAATGATTAACGGAAGGGGAATGTGACGACCCAGCTGATCGTCTTAACAATTAACGCCCCGATCCCCTATTAAATGCTTTCCCCGAGTTTATTTCTGCTATTTTAATTTGCCGGGATGTTCGGTTTTGTGTTTCGGAGAGTTTTGGGACACTTATTCTTAAATGAAAGCTTAAGTGTTGGAAAGTTGGTCGTAGTCAGAATAGTATGAAGACAGCCTCAGAATGGAAATCCGATGGTTCCGTTAGCTCCGGTTGGTGATTTCAAGGTTAGAAGCTTGTTCGAATTGTGTTTTTGAGGTTCGTAGCTAATTTAGGCTTGAAATGCCGAAAGTCAAATTTTTAAAGTTTCCCGTTCGATAGTGAGGTTTTGATCCAAGGGTCCGAATGGAATTCCGGAAGATAGAGTAGCTCCAAAGTGTGTAATGTGACGTGTGTGCAAAATTTAGGTCATTCGGACGAGGTTTGATAGACTTTTTGATCGAAAGCATGTTTTTAGAGTTTTTGGAAACTTAGGCTTGAATCCGATACATTTAGGTTGATTTGATGTTGTTTGAGGTGTTTTGAACATCGGTACAAGTTTGAATAAGGTTTTGGGATATGTTGGTGCCTTTGGTTGAGGTCTCGGGGCCCTCAGGTGAGTTTCGGAGGGTTGATCGGATCATTTTAAGTTGAAGAAAAGTTGCAGATTCTGTTTCAGCTGTTGCAGGTATTTTACTCTCCGCGTTCGCGAGTGGACCCTTGCGTTCGTGAAGATTCAATTGAGGAAAGTGGAATTTAAGTCTCCGCGTTCGCGAGGAAAGCTCTGCGTTTGCGAAGGGCTAAGCATTTGTGCATCGCGTTCGCGGGGGTGGTATCGCGTTCACATAGAAGAAAATGAGCGGCTGAGCTTCAGTGGATTTAATTCATCGCATTTCCAATAGGGGGGACGCGATCGCGAAGGCCTGTCTGAGTAAAGCACCGCATTCGCAATGTGCTGGTCGCGATCGTGAAAGAGGAAAATTGCTCAAAGTTATTTTGTGCTTCGCGAACGCGAGGCTTTGACCGCGTTCGCGAAGAAAGATTTCAGGCCTGGGCCGAAGGTTTAAAAGGTCGTCTTGTCCGCAAATGTAGGGTTTATTTCTTCCATTGTTGGTCGTGTTCAGAGCTTTTTTGAAGGAGATTAAAGAGGAATTCAAGGGGAATCACTTGGAGCTAAGAACTTTGGACCTAAAACTCGATTCTATTATAAAATCTACCAAGTAAATCATGGAATCTAGGCCTAAAATAAAAGAATTAGGGCTAGAGTTTAAGAGACTTTAAAATGAGAACTTGACGGGTCATTTGGACCCTGATTTCAGTGTTCTTGGTCTGTATGGACTCGTGGGAAGATAAGGATTCCGTTGATGTTATTTTTATCGAGTTTCAAGACGTGATCCTGAAGGGTATTTTGGTCATTTTACCGAATTTCGTGTATTAGTTTAGAATTTTTTTGTAGGATTAGTTAAGTGTTATTTACATTATGAAATTGAATTGAATAGATTCGGGCCATTTGAAGTCGAGTACTCGTGGCAAGAGTGTGGTTTCAGGTTGATTTTGAGCTGATTCGAGGTAAGTGGCTTGCCTAACCTTGTGTGGGGGACCTTTCACTTAGGATTTGGTATATTTGGTAATTGAAATGCCTTGTACGTGAGATGACGAGTGCGTACTTGTGCTAATTATTGGAAATCCGATTTTCATTAAGTAATTACTAGTATGTTTCCTTTCCTGTTTTTATTGCCCGCACTATTAAGCTTGTTGCTAACTTAGGAAAACATGTCTAAGTGATTTAATTGCTTAATTTGCTCAAACTGCCTTACCTAAATTCTGTGTAGCATGCTAGGCTAGAATGACTTGATTGCCTTAATATGAAATTGCCATTTCTAAATATTTTTCCTATTGCTGCTGTATATTTACTTTGGGATTACGAATGTGGGATTCCGGTAGCTCCCCCTTGTCTGTTTATTTGGGACTACGAATGTGGGATTCCGGTAGATCCCCCTTGTCTGTTTATTTGGGACTACGGATGTGGGATTCCGGTAGATCCCCTTGCACAACTATATGGAACTATGGAACTGCACCCGGTAGATTCTCCCAGTACTGGGTATTTATATTTGGGGACTACGGATTAGGATTTCTGGTAGATCTCCGCGCACTAATGGTTGGACTACGGGACGGGATCCGGGAGATCCTTCGAATATATATGATGGACTACGGGACGTTATCCCGGGAGATCCACTGGATAGTTGTAATTGGGACTACAGGATGGTATCCTGAAGATGCCCCGGTTGTTATCTCTGTGTTGAGCTGTATTTCTTTCCCGTGATTTATTTTGTCTCTGTTCTAGATGTTGTTCTTCCAATTCTATGTTATTTTTTACTGTTGCACTTATTTATACTGTTTTATTCAACACTGTTATCACTAATATCTTATTTAATCTCAGTAGGGCCCTGACCTTTCTCGTCACTACCCAACCGAGGTTAGGCTTGGCATTTACTGAGTACCGTTGTGGTGTACTCATGCCCTTTCTGTCATATTTTTCATGTGCATATCCAGGTACTTCCACTCAATCTTATCATCCTTGAGGCGAGACGCTTTTGTAGAGTCTTTGAGGTATACTTGCCGCGTCCGTAGACCGAGGAGTCCCTTTCTATTCTTGCTTTTTAGTATTAGCCCTTTTGTATTTATGTTCTTAGTTAGACATTCTGGTGTTAGAGCTATGTAGTATCCTTGGCTTGTGATTCGTGGGTTTCCGGGTCTTGGATATATGTATTGGTTTTGAGAGTTAAATACTGTGTATGCCAAGCGGCACTTTTAAACGCTAGTTATTACTTTATTTCCTCTTTAAATTGTTTTACTTTCGAAAAAAATTTGGTTTTTATTCCGCAATTTAGGCTTACCTAGTCGTAGAGACTAGGTGCCGTCACGATGGTTCATGGAGGGCGAATCGGGGTTGTGTCATATTTGGACTTAGAAGATTACAAATCATTGGAAAATGACTCTCTTTTTGTGATTGACTATGTGGGACCGAGTTAAATTTAGTTGGCTTTTGAGATTTAGACTGTAACAGCCTGACCGGTTAATTTTATATATTTTAGCCTCGTTTTCTAATTTTATGCTTTCCGTATAATTGTTTGTTATTTTGTGACTTGCGGGGACAGTTGGTTTGGTTCTTGAAAGGTTTTAAAGCAAATTGGAACACTTAGTTCTATTATTGGAAGCTTAAGTTGTAAGCGTTGACTAAGGTTTGACTTTATAAAAACGACTTCGGATTGGTGATTTGATGGTTCCAAAAGGTTCGTATAATTATCTTGTGACTTAGGCATATTGTTCATATTTGGATTTGGAGTTTCTTAGGATGTTTCAGTTCTATTTGCGTAAAGTTAGCAAATTGAAGGTTTGGAAAGTTCTCAAGTTTTACCAGAAGTTGACTTTGATGGTATTCTATTCAGATTCTTATTCCAAAACTTGAAATAGGTTCATTTCATCATTTGAAATTTGTGTGCAAAGTTTGGTTGCATTCCGAGTTGGTTAGGTATGAATCGGGCGCTTGATTGTGAATTATTAAAGTCTTTAAACTTGAAGGCATGCAACATGAGTTTTGATGCTTGATTTCTGGTTGTGGATATTATTTTAATTTTTGAGCTTAGGAGTGAGTTTATATACGTGTGTGGATTTTGGAGTGGGGCCCAAGGGGCTCGAGTGAATTTTGGATTTGTTTCGTATTGAATTTGGAGGTTAAGAATTTTGTTGGCATAACAGACATCTCATTTGCGATGTTCTGCTTGCATTTGCAAGGTCTGCATTGCGGAATTTAGATCGAATTTGCGATGTATGGCCGTGAAGGCCAGTTTTGCAATTGCAAAACTGGTGTCGTTATTGCACATCCGCTTTTACGAAGGGTGCTTCGCATTTGCAACAACTCATCGCTTTGGCGAGGTTCTTGGTCATGTTAGAGACGTGTGCCTTGTTCGCATTTGCGGGGTCGCATTTTTGAACTCCTGGTCACAAATGCGACACCTGAAGTTAGGTATATAGAGCTATTTTGGAATTTTGACTCATTATCTCATATTTCAACCCTAGACTTGGGGAGACTAATTTGGTTTGGAGATTTTCACACAAGGCTTTGGGGTATGTAATTTTTACTTATTTTTGTTATTATTTCAAGAATCTACATGAATTATTAACATCCCAAAATATAAAGTTTTGAGGGAAAATTGGTAGATTTTCCTACAAATTAGGAAAAAAATAATTAACGATTTGAGCTATGATTTGGACTTGACTTTGGAATCTAATCACTTCTTTGGATTTGTAGGGTTATGGATAGTCGAGATCTATCTATTAACTCAGATTTTGACTATGTGGGTATGGATTTGACTTTTATTGACTTTTTGGAAATTGAATAAACATCAAAGCTTTGTGTCACAAAATCCAACTAGTAGGTAAGCCAAAAAATAATAAACCATAGTATAATGATATTGATAAGAGTAAAGAAATAAAATAACTAAATTTTATACAACTCCCCAAGGACTGGTAGTATAATCACGAGCTTCTAAGATTTAGAGTTTACAAAGCTAGTATGAAATAAATAAATAAATACAACATTTGTTCGAAATATGCCTAAACATATTTTTTAAATTTAAAGCTACCAAGAACAAGAGGCAGCTATAGCAAAAATGCCGGTACATCTTTAATGCCAGCTCCCGCCATACACAGAAACATCAGCACCAAAATCTACACGCAAGGCGAAGAAGTGTACTGTGAGTACAACTGACCTCATGTACTCAATAAGTAACAAACCTAACCTTAGGTTGAAAGCAATGATGAGCTCGGGAGAAGGTCGGAGTTCAACACCAAAGACCAAGAACAACTCATAACAATATAATAAAAATAGTGCAAGTAATAGTTTAAAGATATTATGTTCAGCTCTTTCACAGTTACAAAAAAGGCATTGCTTTTCAGGTATAGCAGTAAAACCCATATCTTTTACCAAAATCACAAAAATATTAGTATATCAAGAAACTATAATTTTTTCCAAAGACTTTCAACAAACGATAAGATATTTTATTATCAGATAGCATGAGGAAAGTATATCTGTATGCCTACATGGCAAGTCATGAATGTCACAATTCCTAATAGCACGAGGAAATGCATTTATATGCCTACACGCCAAGTACGCTAATCTCTCGGCACCATACGGTACCTTGGCTCACTGCTGGTATGTCAGACATCGGAGGAGTTGATCCTGCCCAAGCACTAATATAAGCCAACATGGCATGCAATGGCGCGCAGCCCGATTACAGAATGAGTTAATAAAGCCTGCTGCGTCGGGCAACCCGATATTATCAATGTCACTCACAATTCGGCCCTCAGGCCCCAACTCAGTCATCAATCTCTCTAGTCTCTCGGGCTCACAAATCTCATGCCAGTCAGCCAAAACAATGATAATATGATGTAACAACAAATGATAACAGAGATTGGAATATGATATGCAAATGAATGAATATGGCTGAGTATATAATTGCAATTTAAGCAGATAACTCAACAACAGAGATGACCTTAGTGGGTCCCAAGAGAATAAGCATATAGCCTAACATAATTCACAGCTCATATAATGAATGAGATAACAAGATATAACAACAAAATAAGTCCGGTCACGGTCTAATTGTCAACTAGCATCATGATTCCCCCGATGCACGCCCACATGCTCGTCACCTAGCATGTGCGTCACCTTAATGCATCTCGTATAACATAGTACCCATGATTAAATACCCTCAAATACAAGTTTAGATATGTTACTTACCTCTAACAAGCCGAATCTAATACCGAGCAAGTCAAACAACACTCTAGAAATACCATCTCGAGCGTAACAACCTCCGAACAGCTCAAAACTAACCAAAAGCAACTCAAAAACATCAAAGAATGCCAAAGAAAATAATTCCAATCAATAAAGGTTGAATCTTTAATAATAACCCAACAAAAAATTCAACCCGAGCCCGCACCTCGGAACTCGACAAAACTTACAAAATCTGACAACCAATTCATTTACAAGTCCAGCCATACCAATTTAATTTCAATCCAACTCCAAATCGATGTTCAACCCTCAAGAATTCATTTTAGGAAAATTTAGACAAAACCCTCAATTTCGCTTTTGAAATTATCAATCAAATGCCAAAAACGAAGATGGAATCAAGGGATAAAACCAATACGAGTACAAAACCCTCAATTTCTCTTTCAAAATTATCAATCAAATGCCAAAAACAAAAATGGAATCAAGGGATAAAATCAATACCGAGTACAAAAGACTTACCCCAATTCATCTGGTAAAAATTGCCTCAAAAATCACCTCAATTCTAGCTCCATAGCTCAAAATATGTTAAAATATCTGAAAACTCTGAAATAGAGTACTTATAATTCACTGAACAGTCATACCCATCGTGATCGCGAAGAATATTGCAACTTCCACCAAGAATACTCTTTGCATTTGTGATAATTCCCATGCAAATTCAATGACCACATATATCTACACTACGCGATCACGATACAGCTTACACAAATGCGATAAAGAAGTCTTCAGCTCCTAGCTCTCAGCTCAGCTCAATGCAAACACAGTACCCCATATGTGAATGCGAACAGTAACCAATACAAACCTATGCGAACGTTTCCCTAAAGACACGAACATGAAGAAGAAAATTACTCAGCTCCAGAATCCCTCTACGCGATCGCATCTCCATCTTCGCGATCGCGAAGAACGATTGGGGCATCAGAAACCAGCAACAACCAATAAATGAAAACATGAAGAAAAATGGTCTGAAATACTCCCGAGCCCCTCGGAACCCTGTCCGAGAATACCAACAAGTCCTAAAGCATAACAAGGACCTACTCAAGGTCTCAAATCACACATAACAATATCAACAATAACAACAACAACCGTATAATCCCACTTAGTGGGGTCTGGGAGGGTAGTGTGTACGCAGACCTTACCCCTACCGTGAGGTAAAGAGGCTATTTCCAAATAGACCCCCGGCATCCTTCCCTCCAAGAAATTCCCACCTTGCTCTTGGGGAGACTCGAACTCACAACCTCTTAGTTAGAAGTGGAGTTTGCTTACCATCAGAGCAACTAAGAATCGCACCTCAAATTGTACTTCACGAACTTTCGAACTTTCAACTTCCAAACTCGTGCTGAATCATATCAAATCCACTCGGAATGAACTCAAATTTTGCATACATTCTAAAAACTTCCGAAACACGCTTTTGATAAAAACCCCATCCAAACCACGTCCGAATGACATGAAATTTTGGATACACATCCCAAATAACATAACAAAACTACGAAAACTCTCAGAATTAGATTCCAACCCTCAGATCAAAATCTCACCTACCAACCGGAAATCGCCAAAATACTAATTTCGCCAATTCAAGCCTAATTTTACACCGGACCTCTAAAACCAATTATGATCACGCTCCTAAGTCACAAATTACCTCCCACCCAAATGATATAATGAAACTATTCCGATTCTCGGAACCAAAATACGAACTCAATATTATCAAAGTCAACTCCCACTCAAACCTATGAACTTTCCAATGCTTCAAATTGCCAACTTTTGCCAAAATGTGTCAAAAACTTCTAGGAACATTCAAAAGAGAACCTGGGAACATGACCAATTCCAAAATCACCATCCGGACCCAACAGAAACATCAAAACATCGATCTAGGGTAAAATACACAAAAATCAAACTTGGTCAATTCTTCCAACTTAAAGCTTCTAAAATGAGAATTATTCTTCTAAATAAATTTCGAAACGCTTGAAAACCAAAATCGACAATCCATACAAGTCATAATACATCATATGAAGCTACTCAAGACTTCAAACAACTAAACAAAATGCGGACCCTGCAGATCCACTCTTTTTCCTATTCAAAGATCAGCCCCCTGGCTCTGTGTTTTCACATCGAGAATTATTTGCAGATGAAGAGATGTCAAAGGGGCTTCTTACTTCCCAAACAGACCCTCCTACATCTATATATAAACGCTGGTTTATCAAGAATACGCAAGCAAAAGTAGACCTGACCTGAACAAGTACATCCGACCTTTCGTCTTGATTCATAATCAAGAAAGACGGGATCTAAAGGCACGCAATTCTTGATCTTTTTAGAATTCTGAAGGACATCGATCTTTCGCCTTGCGCAAGGATATCTCTCTTTTCTTAGACTCCATAAGGAGAGAATAGTCCACTTGGGTGGAAGGGGAGGCCAGGTTTTATTTAATAAAGCTATCCGTGCTTTAATTCCTAGCTTGAAAGCATTCTTTGAAGCAAAAATTCCGGTAAATCAAGCTGCGTAGAATACTTGACTTTTCCATGTTCAAGACCACAAAAAGTATTCCCCCAGACTGATGCTGCGCCTCATTAGACAACAGCGAAATATACAACTCGATGTTAATCAAAGTGAAGTTGGTACGCTCCACAGCTTGGAAGGGTATGACCCTCTCAGCCATCGGGATTTCTCCCGTGACGTCTAATAAGTTGGCAAGGAACTTGATCCCCCCCAAAAAAAGGGGTTAGCTATTCGAGTCAGAAAGATATCGAACCGCGGAAAGAAAGACTTTTCCCGAATGGGAGAACATATAACATTCTTTCAGGAATGCGACTGACTACGACATTGATTGATAAGGCCGACCCGTCGACTATCAGATCAGGAGATGAGCCTCAGGGCCACCCCAGCGAGATCAGATCTTTGACGAGCCTGTGAAGTGGTTATATTATAGAAAGGTTTGTAGAAAGGGGATTCTTCAAATATCCCATGTTGTAGGGGCTTCAAAGAAAGCTTGTAGTTTAGGGGTACGCAGGTTTTCCACCCTATACAAGACAAGGGGCTAGCGCGCAATGGCTTTCTCTGATAGAGGCTGGACAGTTGAACTAGCGACTCATGAATGCTGCCGGGTTGGACGAGCCAATAACTCGAAGGCGCTTAAAATAACTGGTTGGATCGTCACATTCTTCTGCACTTTAACATACGTTCATCCTCAAACTTGCCAAGAGTTGACACTTCAGAGGTTAATTTGAGAGGCAAAGGATTTTTGGAAGATTCATTATCGCTCATTTGAGGAAAGTATCTTTCCTAGCTTTGTCTTGAGGGTATTTCCTCATAGGTTATAATGTATGCTATATGTTGGGGGTGATATATATGCGAGGTGACTAGAACATAGCATGCACCCCGATTATTCATGACAAGGGTAGATTTTAGACTATTATATGCCTTGTTTTGATATTATACTTCTTTGATACCGTATTTTATTCACTTGTTTGACTATGTGAGATATTATTCATGCTAGAAATTCTGTCTTGGTTGTTGCTCATCTGTTTGAGATATGACGGGACTATTTTTTATATGTTAAGCTATTTACCTTAGCCGTAGTCATACTTGTACGTATGTGACACGTGTTTGAGCTGAGTTGTGGCATGTTGGCTTATTCCGTGTGATATTTTGATCATGTCACTGTGAGATATGCATATGTTGAGATTTGAGCAGATTGATAACTAATCTTGGGTAATAGAGCCGTGTTGATATTCATTGTCAGGTGACATTCGGGTGCAATATCCATATTGTTCTGGGTAGCAATGAGTGTTGAATATTGATATTGATTGTAAGGGGACGCTACCTCAGGTCCTATAGTGAGCTGAGTAATATTGATCGTTGGATTTTGATCCAATAAATGCTTTTACAAGGATCTGCCCATCCAGATTCTGATATAATCCAGTGAATGCAAGAACTTAATAAGGGCTTAGTGAAGGGCTTATGCCAGGAAACCATACAATGCTGAGTGTGTACGCGTGATTATTTAGGGGCTTCGAGCCAATCATCTAGAGCATGCTAAGAGTATGATAGAGGGGTATTTGTGCTAGGCACTATGTATGTGCTGAGATTGTGTATATTTCCTAATTAAACTGAGATTTTGTTGATTTTGGCATACATACTTGTCATGCATGCATAGTGTTTGTATTATCCTTATGCTAATTGATAATTGTTGTTTTTAAAGCCGATGCCTTGACTATACATTTTGAAAGCACTCTTATTTTCCTCTATTTGTGATAAAGGTGAATCCAGATATCTTCTTTTTGATATTATTATGTTGTTATTGTTGTTGTTGACTGTGAAAGTGAGAAGTTGGACCTTGCCAATCTCATTACTGCTTTCAGACTAAGGCTAGAATTGCTACTTATTAAGTAGATGGATTCGGTTGCACTCATTTTACACTCTGCACTTCATGTGTAGATCTAGGTGTTACTGATCGTGGCAGCTGCTAGTGAGCCCGATCCATACTAGTTAGAGATTTCAAGGTAGCACCGTTATTTCTATTCGCAGACCTTGAAGTCCTCTATTTTATATCATGTTATTACTGTTTAGTCTTCCAGACAGTATTGTATCAAACTTTGTATTAATATTATATAGAGCTTTTGTACTCGGTGACACCAGATTTTGGGGTGATTTTTAGTTGTATTGTTGTTTTGACTTAAGTAATTTATACTATTCCACTATTGAGACTATTTAATTATGTTGTGAACTTTATTTCTATATATTAGTTATTGGCTTGCCTATCAAGCAATGTTAGGCTCCATCATGGCTATGGTAGAATTTTTAGTTGTGACAAGTTGCTATCATAGCACTAGATTGCTTAGGTCTCACGAGTCATGAGCAAGTCTAGTAGAGTCTTGGAGATCGGCATAAATTTGTCTATCCTTATCTTTAAGAGGCTACAACGTTGTTAGGAAAAAAATTCTCTTTCTTTCATTCTTTGTCGTGCGAATATGTTTATCGCTAAGGCTAAATATTTATTTTTCTATTCTCATACAAATGGCGAGAACACGCTATTCTGGTACAATTAAGAAGGTGCTAATACCCCTGGCCAGGCCCACGAGAGGCTGGGACTGAGGAAGAGGCATGGGTGGAGCACACATCGCAGTTAGGGCCCCTGCTCGAGCAGCTGTTATGGAGGCACTAATAGCTCCCGTTTAGGAGCAGATTCCTGAATATGTTGATCTGGTGGATCAACGCGGGTTCCCCAGGGTTTACTTGCTACACCCGTTATTCAAGATGATTCATATGTTTGGTATGTGTAAGAGTTCAGCTCAGGCGGGGGCATTTCCTACTCCACCAGCTGCTTCCCAGGTAGGGGGCAAAACACAGACTCCAGCTATTCGTACCCCATTGCAGATGACCCGTGATTATCAAACGCCCGGAGTGTTACTAGTTGGGTGAATTTAGCCTATTGTTGCCACGCAGCCTAAAGATAGGCTCACGATGTGAGCTGATGAGCTGAAGAGGCTAGATAAGTTCACAAAGTTGCATCCTCCTTAGGTGTACACCTTCCTAGGACGCCCAGGAGTTCTTGGATCGTTTTTACGATATTCTGCACAAGTTGGGATTAGTTGAGTCCAATGGAGTTGACTTCACCTCTTTCCAGATGCAGGGCTCAGCTAAGAGGTGGTGGAAGATCACTTCCTCTTATTTGGGTTCAGTTCTCCAAGGTCTATTTTGGAGAATTTTATTCCCTACACCAGGAGAAAGGAGCTAAGGAGGAAGTTTGAGAATCTTTAGCAGAGTCAGATGTGAGTCACTAAGTATGAGATGAGGTTTACAGATTTGTCCGATCATGCTACTATTTTGATTACCTCTGAGGAGGAGAGGGTGAGGAGAATCTTTTATGGTATTCATCACAGTATTCGCCTTGCTATGGCTAGAGAGGTAGAGACCGAGACTTCATTTCACCAGGCTGTGGAGATAGTGCATCGTATTGAGAGCATGCACAGGGAGACAAGAGAGATGATGAAGGGTAATGACAAGAGGTCCCAACATGCAGGTAACTTATATGGTGACTCATCTAGAGGCCGAGGTCGATTTGGGAGAGGCCATTCTAGTAGGCCCATTTATCATACATCACCACCTAATAGAGGAGCTTTTGAGCATTCTTCATTAGTGCACTTCTAGTGCAATGTTCTCATCGTGCTCCATCTATTCAGGGTTCATCGGTAACAGGTTCTTTTGGTGGATATTCTGGTTCACATGGTCTGACTCAAGCCCTCAGTCATTTTCGTTCAAGGGTTGCTATGAGTGTGGGGATTTGGGGCATGTCAAGAAATACTACCCCTATTTTGAGGTTCAGGGAAGTAAGGAAGTTAGAGTATGTTTCCTACACTCGTTGCTGCACCACCCGCTTAGCCTGCTCGGGGTAGAGGTCATCCAAGATGTGGTCTTCCTAGAGGGGGAGCTCAGTGCAGTAGAGGTTAGGCCAGATACTAAATCTTCCTATGGATGGATGAGGTTGTTATTTCTGATGCTATTTTTACTAGTATTAATTTTCTGTGCCACAAATATGCTTCGGTATTGTTTGATCCTAACTCTATTTATTCATACGTGTCATCATTCTTTGCTTCTTATTTGGATAAGCCACGTGATTCTCTTGTTACCCTTTTTCATGTATTTACACTGGTTAGGGATTCCATTATGGTGGATCGAGTCGTTTGATCCTGTATGTTTACTATGTGCGATTTTGAGACGAGGGCGGACTTTCTATCATTAGATATGGTAGATTTTGATGTGATCTTAGGTATGAATTGGCTATTTTTGTATTATGCTATTCTTGATTATCACGCTAAGATCGTGATGTTTGCTATACCGGGGTTATCTAGGTTGGAATGGAAGGGTTCTCTTGGTCATACTCCTAGAAGAGTTATTTCATTTTAAGGCTCAATGGATGGTTGAGAAAGGATGATTGGTGTATCTACATTTTGTTAGAGATGTTAGTTCCGATGCTCCTATTGTTGAGTTAGTTCTAGTAGTGATGGAGTATTCGAAAGTGGTTCCTGTGGCGTGTAACCCGATCCAAATAACAATAACCAGCTCTCCTAGAGCTCACATCAACCAGAAATCCATCGATTTCTCACAATCCACGTGTACACCATCAAGAAGGATTATGAGAGAGTGACCCTCGAGAGATAAACACACCGCACGGACAGCTCACTTGCTGCATGGATAATTCATGTGCCAATAATATCAATCACACGAATAACTCACGTATTGCACGGATAACTCACGTGCCAATAATATTAATATTTGGATCCGCTCACGTGCTAATGATATAACAACCGCATAGAAAACTCATGTTCTGTACGGACAACTCACATGCTAATAATCACAATCCACCCGGTATCGTCACATGCATAATATCACAATTCGCCCGGTGTGGTCACATGCACAATATCACAATTTGCCTGACATGGTCACATGCACAATATCACAATCCGTCTGCGTGGTCACAAGCATAATATCACAATCATTCCAGCGTGGTCACATGCTACCAGTCCAAACCACATAATACATAAAATAGATATGCAAGATTACATGTACATGATCAAAGAACATCAAAATTCATGCTACCAGTCCAAGCCATATCACACATAAAACAGATATGCAAAAATATATGTACATGATTAAAGAACATCACAATTCGTAAGCCTGGACTAGTATAAGTGATATGCTAAGGTGTATGCATGTGCAAGTGTGATATCATAGCTCAAGTCATGTGAGTACATCACAAAACAGCAGCTATCAGGCTTAATCAGGAGATTAAACTCCATGCAACCTCAAACATGGTTCAAATAGCTCGCAACATGGGTACAAGTAAGAGAAATATCACAACATGAAGCTTAGCAATCAATTAAAGCTATATCATAGCCTAAGCACTATCCCGAGCATGAATAATACTCCAGTGCATGCACATGGGCTTAGACCCACACACGTGCACCATTCATAGCATGTAACTATCATAAATAATTCACACAACTAATGCCTCAACCAAATTTAAGAAAGATACATACCTCAGGATAGCTAAGTCAATACTATAGAAGCTCCAACCTGCACAAACCAACCTCCAAACGGCTCAAAACTAGCCAAAAGCAACTCAAAAATATCAAATAATGCCATAGAAAACAAACTCAAACGATAAAGGGTCAAATATTTAATCAAATACTCAAAGTCAACCAAAAATTCAATACGGGCCCGCACTTCAAAACCCAATAGAACTCATAAATTCTAATATCCCATTCAAATACGAGTCCAGCCATAATAATTTCATCCAATTCCAATTCCGAATCGAGGTTCAAAGAGGTTTAGACCAAAACCCCCAATTTCTCTTTTAACTTCATAATCAAAATGCCAAAATCGATGATGGAATCATGAAGTATATTCAAAACTGAGTCAAAAGTACTTAGCCTAATCCAAATCGTGAAAATCCCCTCCAAGATCACCATAAATCCGAGCTCCATAACTCAAAATGTGATAAAATGAACAAGAAGAAGAACAAGAACAACAACCCAGTATAATCCCACTTAGTGGGGTCTGGGAGGGTAGTGTATACGCAGACCTTACCCCTATCGTGGGGTAGAGAGGCTGTTTCCGAATAGACCCCCAGCATCCTTCCCTCCAAGAACTTCCTACCTTGCTCTTGGGGAGACTCGAACTCACAACCTCTTGGTTGGAAGTGGAGGTTGCTTACCATCAGAGCAACCCCTCTTGTCTCGAAAATATAAGCTTTTGCCTAGAACTTCCGCATATGCGAACCATTAACCGCTTATGTGGCTTCGCTTGTGTGAAAAAATTCCGCTTATGCGGAGTCCACTGAAAATATAAGCACTCACACTTCCGCATATGCGAACCATCAACTGCTTATGTGGCGTCGCTTGTGTGAAAATATCCCGCTTATGCGGAGTCCACTGAAAATATAAGCACTCACACTTGTGGAAGAAATTTCGCTTCCACAGAAGTGAGGTAACCTCCGCGTCGGCTTCCCACTCGCTTTTGTGCCAACACTATCGCCTCTACATTAGGGGTGTTCAAAACTGAACCAAAACCGAAAACCGAACCAAAACCGAAGCTTAATGGTTTATTGGTATTCGGTTAACGACTTAACGGACGGGAAATGAATTAAATTTTTTTATTAACGGCTTATTGGTTTGGGGGCGGATTATTCAATTTTCTTAACGGATAATCCGTTAACCCGTTAAGAATATATATATATACATATAAAAAAATTATCCATATATATATTAAATAATCAAAAACCCACTGACATTGCTATTAGTCCCAGCGCTACGTATATGAGAAAGAACTCTCCTTTCAGTCCCCTTGGCTTAGTCTCTGGATATTCAACAGTAGTGGCATATGACTTCAATTTGGTAATATTAGATTTTGCAAATGTTGGATTTCTGCTAAGACGAGTAGCCATAGATTTCCACAAACTCGAAGACTGAAAGCCATGATGCAAGATTGCAAAAACAAATCAAAAAGCTATAGAAAAAGCAGTAGGGGGCGTTAATGTTAAGAGTCTGGTTCAATTTAGTGATGCTGTTTCAATATTGTGCGCACTAATTGATGACTCTATATACTTATGGAGACATCGATATAGGAGACAAATGGATAAGCATGCAGAATTAAGGACACCATGGACTAAGGCCAATGTGCATAAACATAAATAAAATTCTAGACAGATGATTTATCTATTACGGTGTCTCTTCCGCTTCGTCCCTCTTAGTACGTCGATCACCTATTTAAACATATAGAGACTAAATTTTATTTTATTTTGATTGAATTAGGCCGATAAACCGCCCGATAACCGCCCGATAAGAGCAAACCGATATCAACTCGCCTGATATCTTATCGGGTGGCTAGTGGATTAATACATTTAAAAGCCGATAACCGATAAGCCAAATCGTTAAGAGTAAATAACTGCCTAATCCGCCCTAATCTGCATCCTTGCAGATGCGTCCATACTTTTCATCTGCGGACACCAACCAAGTCCAGCTTTCATCGCAAGTGCGACCAAGAATCCGCTTCTACTACCACCGCACCTGCGTAAAACCAGCCGCAGATGCGCAACACCAGAACCAGCAGAAACCAACAACCACATATGAAGGAAAAATAGTTTGGAACTCGTCTAAAACATGCCCAAACCCCTTAGGGACCCCATCCGAAAGTTCCAACTAGTCCCAAAACATAACACAAACCTACTCGAGGCCTCAAATCACACATAATAACACCAAAACCATGAATCGTACCTCAATTCAAGCTTGATGAACTATTTTAAATTTCTAAATTCCAAACTTGCGTCAAACACATCTAAACAATTCGAAATAACCTCAAATTATACACACAAGTTTCAAATGACATAATGAACCTATTCCATCTCCCGGAACAACAATTCGAACTCGATAACATTGAAGTCAACTCCCGGTCAAACCTATGAACTTTCCAAACCTTCAAAATGTCAACTTTTTCCAAATAGTGTAGAAGCCTTCTAGAAATATCCAAATGCAAATCCAGGCATACACCCTAGTACAAAATTATCATCCAGGCCTAACGGGACAATCAAAACTCCGATTCGAGGTCAAATGCACAAAAGCCAAACTTGGTCAACTCCTCCAACTTAAAGCTTCCTAGTTCATAATTATTCTTCTAAATCAATCATGTACCACTTAAAAACCAAAACTGACCATACAAGCAAGTCATAATGCACCATGTGAAGCTACTCATGACCTCAAACAGCTGAACCGAATACAAATGCTCAAAACGACTGGTTGGGTTATTACATTCTCCCCCACTAAAACATACGTTCATCCTCGAACGTTCCTAGAGTCATTCCCAAGCCATCAAATCGTTGTATACACTCACCAAAACATACACATAGGTGATACCACATCATCCTAATCCATATAAGCCTGACAACACAACCTAACTAATGATCCTCACTTCAAACTTAGTCCATAAACCTTAGAACCCAAGCTCCAACACCCAGAACTCATCATAAGACACAAATCTCGCATATATACACTGTATAAGTCTGAACAAGCTATATCAAGCCATAAACATAACCCACGATATAATTACAGGAAATACTGCATAACCCAGATACCCATAACAATAACTTTTGACAATAATAGTTGCTCAATTACCTTGGTACGCTGCCAATGAAGGAAGAAACATGCAAAACCTCATAACCACCCATCAGATTAGCAAGTCGTGGAGCTCTGTCATACTTGATAATATCCATAGCAAAATTATATGCTGGCTAGTGACGTTGTCCTTCCTAACATACCTTAATCAAATCCGATGGAACTCATCCCGGGTCTAATAACCTCATCTCATCCCGTACAAGCTACTCGATCGATATGCCATAACAATACTACCTAGAACCACATACCATGCAATTCGTGCACCACACAAGCAATAACTCGAATGCACTCAATGATGAAAAGAGAATCAAATGAGAGAACCGTCCTGCAAGCTCAACAAATACCGCCGCAACACACAATGCTATAGACCCATCACATAAAAGATAATCAAAAAACAAGAAATAAGCATAATGAGCATATTTCAACATAACTCTATTATGATATGACCAATCCGAACATTGGCCTATATGGAATACCTCGAGCCATAATGCCACAATCAATAACCATATGCATATCAACAACAATGTAAAGTGATGACCATAACCATGGAGACACGGATAGAACAATATACCACAAATAGGAATACCATAACCAAGGTGAAGTGAACCATTCAACACCCAAAGAGCCATCTCACTTGAATTCTGCTACAAGGCCCAAATAGAATCGCATCATGTGGGTAAATAGTCAATAATCTCACACCCATTATAGCATAGAAGATTAACTCATGGAATATATCGGAACATGATTAATCTCAGCTCTAACTGAATGATAGACCCCTCAACAATAGTTATGTTGAGTAAACAAATCCGACCCGATGTAGAATACACATCCTCATTAGGCCTACCAGTAGCCTCCAAATCCATCCCGATCCTCTCAAAACAGGTAGGTAACCTCCGAAAAGTCACAATGGTCCATCCATAACACATATAATCAGTCGTCAACCTCTTAACATACCCTCATCATGTGCAACTAAGGAATAATATACCTCTGAGAACCCTCATAATCATCAAATCCCTATAATACTGGAGTTTTCCATGTCCAATTCTACTCCACCATTCAGTTGAATGACATATCCCTCATACACAATCATCTCACAATAAATACTTTCATTATCCTTCTATGCTATATAGCCAAAATCAGGACATCAATAGTCTATCAACCAGGCGATTATCGTTATACCAATCAATGATCCGAAAGTCAAAACACAATGAGCCTTGTGAAATTAGCACCCTTCTTAGGTGATACCAGATAGTGCCAGCATTCTTCTAAATATTTGAAACTTTCCATACTATCTAGGACTCATGACCTTCCCTTCGAAGAAAAAAACAATCTCGTACATGTAACCTCAAGCCCACACGTCGTGCCACATCTTTCATACTATAATATGAACACACTAAAACCTACTTCTCATACTTTTAAAAGACATATGCCTTAAGTCATGGTCAAAATCATCAGGAACTCTTCAAAACCCATTAGTACAAAACCAAACCATCAGAACTGGATCCCTCTAACTCAACCGTGTCACACAGGCTACCAAACACAAGAGTATTGCCACAAACACTAGTAAATCCTCACCACACCAAAGGAACCAACCACCTCCATTACTATGCTGATCCAAACCACTACCAAGCTTTCCTATTTCTTCGAGTTCCTTCCATGTAACCTTCAAGTTAACACTTCTTCTTGCCAGTACACCATGATCCTTAACCAAGACTGACCACAAAAGATCCTAGCATGAAACCACGTTGTCCTAAAGCCCATAAGCCACTGCAATTTTTCTTAAGCACCCAACAATACAACATCCAAGATACCCTCTCTGAAGAGACCTTATGTAAATTCGAATTGTTTTCTTAACCTCTCTGATACTGAAATGTAGAATCCATAATGATACAGAAATACTGCGACTCCCGACACCATCCAATGTAAATCTCAGATCTTATCTATTTACAAATCAGGAAATTTCTCAAATACCATTTATCAATCTTGAACACATTAGAACCTTCTCGAGAGTCATTCACCTTACTCTTATCTCAAATAAACTATCTAAACGAGCCGAATGACCTGTGCTCCATTAGCACACAAACACCTAAAGAAGTACTCCACATCTCTAAATAACCGAGTGAATCACTACTCCATGCAGACTTTATCCACCATGAATAACAAACCTGAATCATTACAAGATTTCCTATATTTTTATAAAGTATAGAACATCATGCATCCAACAATTCCCTTGATCAAGTCATCCTCAAATCTAACCTCTTCAAGTCACAACTGATCTACAAGTATGTATCAGACCATCATGTAAATTTGAATTGTAAATAGAACATCATGTAAATTTGAATTGTTTTCTTAACCTCTCTGATATTGAAATGTAGAATCCATAATGATACAGAAATACTGCGAGTCCCGACACCATCCAATGTAAATCTCAGATCTTATCTATTTACAAATCAGGAAATTTCTCAAATACCATTTATCAATCTTGAACACATTAGAACCTTCTCGAGGGTCATTCACCTTACTCTTATCTCAAATAAACTATCTAAACGAGCCGAATGACCTGTGCTCCATTAGCACACAAACACCTAAAGAAGTACTCCACATCTCTAAATAACCGAGTGAATCACTACTCCATGCAGACTTTATCCACCATGAATAACAAACCTGAATCATTACAAGATTTCCTGTATTTTCATAAAGTATAGAACATCATGCATCCAACAATTCCCTTGATCAATTCATCCTCAAATCTAACCTCTTCAAGTCACAACTGATCTACAAGTATGTATCAGACCAAAACTACCATAACACATGACCATGCAATCTGATCACTGATAGCAGACTCCCCCACTTAGCTCAAAGTCATAGAACATAATATCCGATAACCCATAATACCCTTACGCCATAACTGTCACGATCTTGTACTGTAATTTAACTGAATCCTTCATAAACTCATATAGCATAAATCATAAAATACCTCAAATCACCCGACGCGTATCCATCCTTGTGACAGCTGTGCAAATTGCTTCAAGCGATCCAATGCTAAAATTGTAGCACATACATACCCAATAGGTAGAAAGGAAACTGTTATCATAAACATCATAGAGATCACACAACCTCACATATATCGTAGAAGATAACCCACCTACTTAACCTCAAATTGGCATCCTCAATGACTCCATCATGGTTGTAACTACTGCGTAATCACTAAATCCCTCCGAGTTTGAAATCGTCAACAAGACATAAAAATCTACTTTATTTCACAAATTTACAACTAAAAGATCCCTAACATACTCGTAACTCAAGACTATACAACACATCAAGATATAAATTGAACACATATAATCCTTTCACATACCAAGAAAATTCTTCTCATCATATTCAAGTCATATGCACATTCCACAGTCACATAATACTGATCATGTAGCTATCCAACAACTCTTTGACCCATTAGTCCCACTCCAAAGGACACTATTGGATATATAAGTGTAAAAAGTACATACTCACACAACTAAAACCACTGAGCCCAAGCTACAGTCTGAACCTAGCCTCAAGTCCTCCAGACTGGCCTATCTCCATAAAATAGAGAACATATCTCGCACTTCATGCATGACATCACAAGTCATTGATGCACAACTGATACTAGATGCTCAACATAACACACAAGTAACTAGAAGGAA
Organism: Nicotiana glauca; assembly: GCA_026770625.1. Lineage (NCBI taxonomy): Eukaryota > Viridiplantae > Streptophyta > Magnoliopsida > Solanales > Solanaceae > Nicotiana > Nicotiana glauca. The sequence continues at coordinate 145,811 of MU691052.1, forward strand.
TTCAAAAGATATACTTCAAACTGAATCAATGCCTCATGGAAGATGGGAATTTTTTCCTACATACCCTTTCGTCTCTCAAAGATAAGCATGGACGTCATCATACCTATCTATAAGACTCTACTAAAAACTTTCTCATGACTCGTAGAACCTATGAACCAAGAGCTCTGATACCAATTTATCCCGACTTAAAATTCCTATATTCGTAATGGCACCTAACCCAATCCGATAGATAATTCGCGAGTGGGATAATTTATCTATTCTAATAGGATCAGGCCGTTTACCTCGGAGTGTTATAAATTACTCTTATGGGTTCAGGTCATTCTCCTCGACAGTATGGTAACACTAGCATTATAGGATCGGATCATTCGTCTCAGCAGACTCGTGCTTAATACTTGAGATTTGATTTGATATTGAGGTCAGCTGAGTTCATGCATTTGAGGCTAATTATGACATTTTAGTTATTTCATATTGATCCATGTTTGGGAATTTACTATTAAAGTTTATTTGTTTCATTGCTACGTGTCGTAATTCTTACATGTCTACTTTATGTATTTTATAATTTGACCACTAGTTAGTGACAAGTTAGTCTAATTGGACTAGGATTTGACTTATGTTGAGGTTCCGATAACTATCTTGGCAGGTTTGAAAGTTGAGATCAAAGAATATTGCTTCAGTGAAGGTTTAATGGAGAGGTCATCAGGTCGCCTCGTGACCTGGAGACCGAGCACGACATGCGGAGTCATTATCCTTACCTTTTTGTCACTTCAAGTATGCCCTTATGCACGTTCGAGGACGAACGTTTATTTTAAGAGGGGAAGAATATAATGACCCAATTGGTCGTTTCTAATTATATAAGCCCCGATTCCCCTTTTGATTCATCACCAATGTATATTTGTGGTTTTATGACTTAAGGAGTTGATTAGTTTCATTTTGGGAAGAAATGGGATTATTTGGACCCTTTAGTTCTTAGTTTAGAAGCCTAAGCTAGAAATGTTGACCAAAGTTTGACTTTCCGAAAAACAACCCCATAACGGTATTTTGATGGATCTAATAGGTTTTTATCGTATTTTGGACTTGGGCGTATGCTCAGAATCGAATTAGGAGGTCTCTAGGTTGATTTGGCTTATTTTGTTGAAAGTTGGCAATTTGAGGTTTAGATGATTTTCCAAGTTTGACCGTAGGTTGACTTTTTGGATATCGGATTTGGAATTTATTTTTGGGACTTGGAATAGGTCCCCTTTTTCTATTTGGTGTTTGTAAAATTTGGTGTCATTTGGAGTTGGTTTGATAGGATTTGGATGCTTGGTTGTAATTATAGAGGTTCTTGAGTTTTTATTTGAAATTCATGTGTTTTGAGGTCCGATTCGTAGTTCTAGATGTTATTTTTGTGTCTTGATCATGAAAAAGAGTTTGTATGATATTTTATAACTTGTGTGGATGTTTGGCTGGAGCCCCGAGGTCTTGGGTGAATTTTGGACGTGTTCTGGAAAGGTTTGGACTCAAATACAGGTTGTTGGCGTGCTAGCGCTGCAGTTGTCGCAATTGCGAGCATTAATGCATGCATCCGTATGTAGTTAAAATTCTTAACTCAATTTGATAATTTAATTGCTTGAATTAATAAGTAAAATTTGGTTAAAGATGATGTTAAATCGAGCTTCATTACTTTGAGATTTGGCAGAAATGTATAGTCATTGATGGAAATTTATATTCTTTTATGGGCTTACCTGTGGATCAGAATGAACGCCTCAACAATATTTATGTATATATTCATGGATCGGGCTGTACGACCTCGATAGTGTATAGACGTGATTATTATGGATGGGGCCATATGACCTTAGCATAACTCGTGCGTATAGTCACTTGGAGTCCGATTATACTTGATATATCTTTCATGACTTGTGAATTTATAAATATATGTTGAGTCCTTACTGGTTGAGATTAGCATGTGATATTTGGGGACTTTTAATTGTTGTTTTGTTAAAGGATCATTTAATTATCGCCTCTTATTCCATTATTGATATTGTATTTTATGCCTATTAAATATTCGTGTACATTATGTATATTGCACACTAGTAAGTGTCAATATCGACCCCTTGTCACTACTTCTTCGAGGTTAGACTAGATATTTACCAGGTACACGTTATTTACATACTTACGCTACACTTCTGCACATATTGTGCAGGTTCTGAGGCAAGTGCATTTGGATTAAATGAGTAGGCCAGGCTTTAGGACATATGTCTAGTTGCAAACCTCAACTTAGTCTCGAGGAACTGAGTTGAGTAAGCTTGTGATATAGGACACTTTAGTCCAGTATGTCCCTAGCTATGGGAGTAATGGAAAGGTGAGCTACGAGATGACATGTCATCTTAGTTTGTTGCTCTAGAGTGATGGTCTCCATAGCCTTGAAGGATAATTGAGGGTAGTCTCATAATTTGAATTGGTCAGTTAACAAAATAGCTATGTAATAAGTATTATGTATCTATGAACTACACTCGGGAGGACAGTTGATCACATAGAGGTTAGTAAACAAGGTAAGGTCATAGTAAGGTGTTGCATTATGAAAAAATAGGCATGGTTGATCTCTTGTGATGAGTTTCGTGATTGTATGATTTTTTATGAGGTTCTTATGAAGACTTTTCTTTCTATCTGGTGGAATGGATGCACTAGATAAGGTTTTCTATAGCTCAAGCAAGTTAACATGACAGTCACAAAAATAAACGTACATTGGAGGGATGGTTTAAAATGTGTTATGACTAGTATTATTGTAACAATCCGTTCGATAATTTTGAGCGATTGCATCCAGTTCGGCAGTTTTGAGATCATGAGTAACTTTACATAGTGTATTATGACTTGCATGTATCGTCAGCTCTGGTTTTTGAGTGGTTCGAAAATGATTTTAAGGTGTGACTTTCATTTGAGAAGCTTGAAGTTGAAAGAATTGACCAAGTTTGATTTTTGAGTATTTGACCTCGGATCGGAGATTTAATGATTCCGATAGGTTCTGATGGTAATTTTGGACACATGCTCGGATTTGCATTTGGATGTTTCTAGAAGGTTTCGGCATTATTTGGTGGAAGTTGGCAATTTAAAGGTTTGGAATTTTTATAAGTTTGACCATGGTTTTAATCAAGGCTATCGGGTTCGAGTTTTGGTTTCGGGACTTGAAATAGGTGAGTTTCGTCATTTGAAACTTGCCTACAAAATTTGGTATTATTTGGAGTTAATCTGATGTAGTTCGGACGCTTGGTTGCAATTCTAGAAGTTCTTGAAGTTCATTGTGATGTTCATGTGTTTTTGTATCCGATTCATGATTCTAGACGTTATTTTGGTATTTTGATGGTGCAAGTGAGTTCATATTATATTTTTAGACTTGCATAGATGTTTAATTTGGAGCTCCAAGGACTTGGATGAGATGTGCAAATAATAGGTTGTTCAACATGCTTGACTATGCATCAGAGACTACATTAGTGTGGTTGATTTTCAAAATTAGTTCCAGCACTCATCAAGTTTCATGATGTATTACTTGCGGGCCTCACAATGTTTCACTATTAAAAGAGCACGATCTAGCAAGTTTTCGAACTGGTCATTCAAAAATAATCAGCGTTTGTCAAGTTATTGAAAAATAGCCATTGTTTTGCTGTAACAGAGACGGGTTCAGCATAATATACTGGAGTTTAGTGCACTTGTGTATGAACTTCCAGCATATTGTGATGGACCGATATACTTTGCTGGCTCCAATATAATATACTGAAGACTGGAACACCGGTGCTCCAAACTCCAGTATATTATGCTGGACCGGTATATTATACTGAAACTCCAATATATTAGACTGGAGTTCCAGTATAATATATTGTAACTCCAGTATATTATACTAGAGTATTTTTCTGGATTTTGCACAATATTTTCGTTCAGATTTATCTTTACATAAAAAATAGCTAAATTTTGATTACTTTTAAAACTATGGCTATTTTTGAACTATTACATATAAATCTGACTATTTTTAAATTTCTCCCTATTTCACTTGTTGAGAATTTGAGTTTGACATTGGATCGTATCGGGACTTGGAGAACTTCTACATCAGCATTGGTATGACTTTGTAGAATCGAAGAGGTGAAATAAACAATGCTTAATTCAACGAATTAGGACCTTACAATATGATGTTTTGTCGCTTTATATCAAATATTGATTGTACTATTTTTAAAAAGCCTTGTCCTAGGAAGAATTAGGGAGAGTTTAAGACAGTTGTGATGGTGTACTCATACATCACAAATCCTTCTTTAGGGTCGACCTACTTCACATATTTCAGGATGAAGTGTGGCACGTGATGAGTGAACAAGAATAAGATAACTGTATTGGAAAAAATTAAGTTCGTATATAGAATTAAATATGAGGTGATATGTTATGATACGTGGACTAGTAGAAAAGTGATTGATTGGCAAAATATAATTGAAAAGGCACGAGCTTCAACAGGCATGCGCAGAGGTCCAAGAGAGTCAGAAAGGACAAGAGCTCTTACCTATTAATATTCGGCGGTCATATCAGAAGAATGAATCTAAATAGCAAAAGGGGTACAAATACATATTATTGGTAATTAATATGCATTAATTACGGAAAATGTTATGCAATTTGTATTGAGTCAGTTATGATTACCAATTATAACGTTACATTAAATGTCATTAATTGTCATAAGACTCTATTATGATAAAAGAAAAATGTATTATTTTGAGATAATTATAAAAGGGAAAGATTGAACATTTGGAAGGACACGAAATACTATTGCAATATACTGATCTATTTTGCTTTCTTCTACTTATTAAAGTCAATTTCTTTTATTCATTATATATTTGATTATCAGTAACCCGAGTTCTTCTAAGATAAAGCTTTGACCGAAATCCCTATTTTTGATTAAATAAATTGGTTATGTTACCGGGAATCTGATAATCGTTTTCTTTCTCAATCAGTTCCTTCATCGAACACAACCATGTCGAATGTCAACGATAATAACCAACACAATTTACCACTTCAAGATCCACAACATCAAGTGAATGATGCAGATAACCGGACACCACCTCCCTCGCCACATCATTCTCAATGACAATCACGAGAGGGGACTCTAGAGGGCTCTGAAGCAAATAATAGAGTTGTGAACCAAAATAGATCTGAAGCTAATCAAAATGACAGAGTTGCAAACGAAAAAGCACTTGATGATGCTCTAAAGAAATTAATTGCTCAACAAGTCAATAAAGATCTTCAGGCTTTTATCAGCCAATTGCCGGTTGCACCACCAACACCAACTCCAAATAATAATACTTTGGAAAATTCACGTTCTGGATTCGTTAATTCAGGCGATGGTGGAACTCCCAGCGAGTCTCGTGATGGCGAACCAGGTAATATAGTTAATTCTGATTTACAAAATTTAGTATTAACCTTGCAGAAATAGCTCAAGGAGCAAAGCGATCGTATAGAGCAAATACCTGGAGTACCACTTGTAATCAAGGGAATAGATATGGATAAATATTCACAACAACCTTGGAAGCCCAGTGTTGCTCCTCTACTGATTCCGAAGAAATTCAAGATGCCCGATATTCCAAAATACGATGGCACAACTGATCCACGAGACCACGTGATTGCATTCACAACTGGCGTAAAGGGCAACGATTTAACCAAACAAGAAATTGAATCAGTGCTGGTAAAAAAAATTGGTGAAACACTCACTAAGGGAGCATTAACATGGTATTTTCTTTTGCCCGAAAATTCTATAAATTCTTTTGCTGAGCTTGCAGATTCATTTATTAAAGCACACTCGGGAGCCCAAAAGGTCAAAAAAAGAATGGACGATATTTTCAAAATAAAGCAAGGATATTCGAAGTTGCTTAGAGAATTCGTAGACAGATTACAGCGTGAAAGGATGACATTGCCACGCGTACTTGATAACTGGGTAGTTATGGCATTTACCAGCAATCTAAATGAGAAGAGTTCGGAGGCCACGAGGCGACTCAAGGAAAGCCTTCGAGAATTTTCAGCAACAACTTGGAATGACGTTTACAACAGATACAGCACAAAGATGCGAATAGAAGAAGATACTATTACCCAGTTTCAAAAAGATGATAGGGTAAGTTCAAGGCACGCTGAAACTGAAAAAAGGTCCGGTAAAAATAGATACGGGCCTTACATGGGACCAGCAGGAAAAGACTCACAATCAAAACAGGATAACTCAAGGTACGATCATAGGTTGAGAGACAGGGAATCAGGTTCATCCTCAAGGTTCAGAAAAGAGCGGGACACACGGGAGACGCATGGTGATGATAGAAGCTCTAAGGCGACGATTGGCGGTTACAGTTTCAATGTAAGTACGTCCGAATTGGTGGCTATTTTGAGGAGCTTGGGTGACAAGGTACGCAGGCCGAAAGAAATGAGATCAAACCCAAACAAATGAAATCCTGATCATTGGTGCGAGTTTCACCACGATCACGATCACAAAACGGCGGATTGTAGATTGCTGCAGGGTGAAGTTGACCATTTATTAAAGCAAGGATATCTTACTAAGTTGTTTAATAAAAAAGGTAAACAAGCATATATGAAAAATGGGCAAGAGCCCCCTAAACCTCCTTCCCCAAAAAGGACCATTAAAGCGTGATGTACACGGCAACCAAGAAAGTTTCAAAAGTCATAGTTACACACGAGAAGCAGGTCCAACATATTTTGGAGGAAGAAAGTATTACATTTGATGATGCAGATGCAGATGGCGTACTAACTCCACACAACGATGCACTGGTAATATCTCTACTTGTACATGTCACTAACGTAAAATGAGTTTTGATTGACCTAGGTAGCTCCGTAAACATCATTTTTCTAAGAGCGTTAAGCGAGATGCAAGCTGAAGATAAGTTAGTACCCAAGGCACATACTTTATCTGGATTTGATAATTCAAGCATCGCGACAAAAGGGGAGGTAGTACTTATAACATTCGCAGAGGGAGTTGTCAAAGATACGAAATTTTAGGTGGTAGAAATGGATATGGCTTACAATATGATTCTAAGGAGATCGTGGATTCACGAAATGGAAGTTGTACCATCTACCTTACATCAAGTCATCAGATTCCCATCACAATGGGGAATCTATCAAATCTCTGGTGATTAACAGACTCTTAGGAGCATCAACTCAGTATCAGATTCAAGCACAAAAAACGAAGAAAAATAGCAATTACAGAATCCAGATGAGGACGTTACAACACAAGCCTCAACTGAACACGGGCAAATGGATGTGGATTCAAGACCTGATTTCATTCAAGGACCGGAAGAAAATGGAAACATCAAAACAATGATAGAAGAGTTGGAGGCTGTAGAACTATTCATTCAAAGGCCTGAAAGAAAAGTCGACATTGGGGCCAACTTAAGCCATGAAATGAAAGGTAAGTTGATTGAATTTTTGAAAACTAACGTGGATTATTTTGCCTGGTCCCACTCTGATATGACAGGAATACCTCCGGAAGTAATAAATCACAAGTTAAATGAAGATCCATCATATACACCTATCAAACAAAAGAAAAGAAAGCAGGGATCGTTCAAAAATTAGCTGATTCAAGATGAGGTGCAAAAACTTTTAAAAATTGGGTCTATCCGCGAGGTAAAGTATCCTAATTGGTTAGCTAATACTGTAGTAGTACTAAAAAAGAATGGTAAATGGCGAGTTTGTGTAGATTACACTGATCTAAATAAAGCTTGTCCTAAAGATTATTTTCCGTTACCACATATGGATCAACTAATTAATGCTATCGCACGACATGAATTGTTAAGTTTTTTAGATGTATATTCAGAGTATAATAAAATTAAAATGGATTCCCTAGATGAGGAAAAAACTTCATTTATAACAGATAGGGGGACATACTGTTATAAAGTAATGCCATTTGGCCTAAAAAATGCTGGTGCCACATACCAAAGGTTGGTGACCAAAATGTTCCAAGAACATTTAGGAAAAACCATGGAAGTCTACATAGATGATATGCTGGTCAAATCCCAACAATCAAGGAATCATATATAGCACATGTCTAATACATTTTAGATTTTCCGTAAATTCAATATGAAGCTGAATCCCGAGAAATGTGCATTTGGCATTTCATCAGGTAAGTTTTTAGATTTTCTTGTTTCTAATCGTGGCATTGAAGTAAATCCCGCACAGATTAAAGCTATTGAGGAAAGTCCTGATATGCTTACAAGTAAGAAAGAGGTACAAAGACTGACGGGAAGAATTGCAGCCCTGGGAAGATTTATTTCCAAGTCATCGAAAAAATGCTTTAAGTTCTTTTCAGCTCTTAAGAAGCAAGATCAGTTCGAATGGTCTGAGGAATGTCAACAAGCGCTCAAAAACCTGAAAGTACACAAGTCAAATTCACCGTTGCTCGCAAAACCAAAAGATGGGGAAATGTTGCTTATCTACCTTGCTATTTTAGAAGCAGCGGTGAGTGCTATTTTGCTTCGTGAAGACCAAGGTAAACAATCTCCAATTTATTATGTTAGCAAGTCATTATTAGATGCGGAGACACGGTATCCCCGGCTAGAAAAACTTGCACTTGCATTATTCATGGCATCCAGGAAATTAAGGCCTTATTTTCAATGCCACCCTATCTCTGTGGTGACTACTTATCCCCTACGTAATATATTACACAAACATGAGTTATCAGGTAGGTTAGACAAGTGGGCCATAGAATTGAGTGAATATGACATCACATATCAACCTAGAACTACAATAAAATTACAGGTGTTAGCTGATTTTTTGGCCGATTTTAGCCAAGGGATGCAATTAGAAGCAGAAAAAGAACTACAAGTATTCAACGGGTCTAATCCAGGAAGTTGGTCCTTATTTACTGATGGTTCATCAAATGTGAAAGGGGCAGGTCTAGGAATTGTTTTAGTACCACCTAAGGGTGAAACCATACGACAAGCCATAAAATGTCATCCTATAACTTACAATGAGGTAGAGTATGAAGTTGTGATTGCAGGTTTAGAACTGGCATGCGAACTTGTCATAGAGCAGATCGTAATCAAAAGTGATTCGCAGCTCGTAGTTAATCAAATGCTGGGACTTATACAGCCAGGTAAGCACGAATGCAACAATATTTAGAGAAGGCACATGATCTGGTTAGGCAACTCCAAACCCGGAAAGTTGTGCAGATACCTAGAGAGGAAAATGTCGAGGCAGACGCCCTAGCTAATCTCGCATATGCGGCAGACGTGACGAGTAACGAAAATGCTTCTGTAATTCATTTGTTTCATTCAGTACTTGATCATGACAAGAACGAGGTAAATTTCAATACTTAACCTGGGATTGGAGGAACAAGATTGTTGCTTTCTTGCAGTATGGAACCGTCCCTAAAGATAAGAAAAGGCTCACGCTCTTCGCAAAAAAGCTGCTCGGTACTGTTTAAAATAAGGCAATCTTTGTCATAAAATGTTCGGTGGTCCTTTAGCAAGATATCTCGGACCCTCTCAAACAGATTATGTGATAAGAGAAATACACGAGGGGCATTATGGAAATCACATGGGAAGATCTTTAGTAAAAACCATGATTAGAGCAGGCTATTATTGGCCCAAAATGGAAGAAGAAGTGGAAAATTTTGTGGCTAAATGTGACAAGTGCCAAAGATACGGTAACAATATGTATAGACATGCAGAATTGTTACATCCAGTTATTGCACCATGGCCTTTTACGAAGTGGGGAATAGATATCGTAGGTCCACTACCACAAGCAAAAGGCAAGGTAAGATTTTTGCCAGTACTCACTGATTACTTTACTAAGTGGGTGGAAGTAGGTGCTTTTAAATAGGTACGAGAAAAAGAGGTCAGAGATTTCATTTGGCGAAATATCATATGTCGAATTCGGCGTATCAAAGGAAATCGTATGTGATAACAGCCCGCAATTTATAGGCGCACAGATCACCGAATTTTTTCAAAGTTGGCAAATCAAAAGGATTACCTCAATGCCTTACCATCTAGTGGGTAATGGACAAGCTAAATAACCAAATAAAGTTATTATCAACAATTTGAAGAAACGATTGGAGGAATCCAAAGGCAATTGTCCATAGGTGTTACCTGATGTTTTATGGGCTTACCGTACGATAGCAAAAACAAGCACGGGAGAAACACTGTTTTCACTGGTATACGGAGCTGAAGCCTTGATCCCAATCAAGATAGGGGAGCCAAGCACGAGATATGCACAAGCGACTGAGGAATCTAACGAAGAAGAAATGCGAATAAACTTAGATTTACTTAAAGAAAGAAGGGACGATGCATTAATAAGAATGGAAGCACAAAAGCAAGTTATGGAATGACATTATAATCGGAAAGCTCGCCTAAGATACTTCAAGATTGGGGACTTCGTACTCAAGAAGGTTTTTCAATCCACGAGAGCGGCTAATGCAGGAAAGTTAAGTCCAACCTAGGAAAGACCTTATAAGATTCACGGTATCGCAGGAAAAGGAGCATACGAGCTAGAAACAATGGATGGCAAGATATTACCTTCACATTGGAATGTTGTTCATCTGAAGAGATACTATTTCTAAGGAAAAAAAGTATCCACAGTCAGGCATCCTCATTTTAAAATTTTATTCTTGAATTGTTAAAATTTTACTAACGATTTTAGATGATAGGCAAAAAGCTAACCCGTACTAAATGATGAATCATGACCTGCAAGACACGTAGAAAGGTATAAATTCCCGGTCTAGGGTTACAACTATTCTGATAGAATTTCAAACTGGTTAAATAGTCTTCATCTATAATCGCACCTCTGAGTCTCGTACGTTTTTTCCTTTTCAGGAAAAGGACTGAATGAGAGGAGTAATAAAGTGCGCGAGATTTCATTCTTCAAAGCTCAAACACTTGGGGGACTATATAATATATATAGTACATATGTATAAAGAAGGCAAAAAAGACTGAGAAATAATCAAAGTTCAAGTCAAAGCCCAAAAGTCTACTCATTGAATGAATCAAGTGCAGCACAAAGTTACGAGCCAATAACATAAAGCCAATCAAAAGAAAACCTTATGATATCGAGGTTAAAGGCAATGTATAGAAATGGGTTATAAATAAAAATCTTGGGTTTTATTTCCTTTTTTGAAATTTGTTGTAACGAAAACAGTTATGAAAAGGTTATAGAAGTTATTTAAATGCATGCAAGATGTTATTTAAACTTGACAAAGTTCAAATGAAAACTTTATCAAAGTTATTTCAAGAAACATGTGTGTTCCTATTTTTTTATCGTATATTTACACCATTATGAAGTCGAGACATCTTCTTCATTAAGTGTCGAATATAAAAGGGCCCTCCTTTATAAAATTCATGTTTGATTCAAACATTCATGAAATTAAGAAAGCATTTTATGAAACAAAAATGCAAAAAAAAGGGTAAAGTGTAAACCCACGAATTATCTAACAAGTTCTTGAGTATAAAGGCAAGAACGAGCAAAACAGAAGCTCAGAATAAGTAAGTCAAGATAGAAAACTTCTTAAGATTGAAAAGTTGAAACTAAGTATGAACTTAGTCATAAACTCTTTCTCATTCATATAAACGCCCCAAAAAGGTTTGGGGACTTGTCATTTCCAAAAACTAAACCCCCAAATGGGACCGGGGGTTATAACCACATTCCACCAAAAGAAAAAAAGAGAAGTCACATTTCATAAACTTGTCATTGAGGAGCTGAAGAAGGGTCTAAAGCAGGGTCACCAACAACATAAAGTTCAGGGTGGCTTGAAGGATTTGGAGCATTCACTGTACCCATATCATCTTCAATATGCTCGGGAGTATCAGCCATGGGAGAGAGAAAGTCTTGGCCTTGCTGAGTCTTTTCAATATTTTCTTTTATCTTAGCTAATTCAGCTTCCAAGTTAAAGCCCTCTTGGCTAGCTTCCACAAGGGTGTCATGGCCAGTGTTTAACATTGCCCAACTCGCTTCAATTGTAGTCTTGTCCTCAAGAATCTCGTAATATTTCTCCTATTGATCAATTTCGCTTTTGAGCTTTTCATTCTCAGCCAAGGTAGAATCAGAAGAAGCTTGAAGAGAAGCACGTGAACTTTCTAAAGAACGGACCTTATTAGAAGACTCACGGAGATCTTCTCGAGTCTGAGTCAAAGTTTGCACAAGTTCACCGGTATAAACTTCTTTCTCACTTAACAAATTCCTTAATTCTCTGATCTCTTCACTAGCCTTGGAGAGTTTCTCAGAAAAAGATGTTTCGAGGAGATTCTTATCTTTGCCAGCTTGGTTTGAGGAAGCTTTTTCAACCGCCAAATCTGAAGTTAAAACCTTCAATTGCTGCTCTAAGTTGCACTTGCTCTCTTCTAACACTTCCTAATCAATTTGAAGGCTTTCATATTGTTCTCTCTAGTTGTCTGATTCAATTTGGTAATTATGCATTAACTGCTCCGTATGGGAAACCCTCTTCATCATCTTTGTACCAACAAGGTTGATCTAAGGAAAAGAGAGAAAAGGTAAGAACCTCAAATGAAGAGAGAAATAACAAAGCATGAAAAAGAATACCTTTAGTAATGACTGCACTATGTCATTCATCCAAGTCAAAGAGTTGTGACTCTCAAGCTTGGATTACTCAACTGGACCAATCAGAGGTTTCAACCACACATCAGCCCGACCTAATTTTCTCAAAAGATTATCATCGGAAGGAACCTCGATGATAACTTGCTTCATAGCTCTACTTCCACTTGAGGAACCAACTTCAATGTGATGAACAGTTGTACGAGGAACTGTGGAAGGAGTCAAAATAGCGTGGGGCAGAGTAGCAACAACAACAGTCACAACTAGTAAATAAGATGTCACAGGAGCAGGCATGGAAAATGAGGCAAGGGGCACTTCATCAGAAACTGGACCCAAACTTTCACTATCAAACCCATGAGCAAAAAGCTGATCAATAGAATCACGAGCAGCCGCGGGAGTGTCATCATCGGAAATCACAAAGGTGACTTCAACAGGCTCGGTTAAAGGAACAGAATGAGGAGGAGACGCTTCATCATCTAACATAATGCGTCTTCTAGCTCGAGGCATTTTAACCAAATAATTCTCATCTTGTTCCTCTTCTTCTTCAGAATCTTGGACAGCAGAAGCCTTTCTTTTCGATGAAGAACCCAAAATTATCTCTTGGGCTTTTTCCAAAGAAACTCTATAAGCTATGACGGCCTCAACACTTACGCCTCGAATGGAAAATCCTGATAAAAAGAAGGATCAAGATAAGTTATAAGTAAAGAAGAGAATGGAAATATGAAGGATATAAGAGAAAAAGCAGTTACCGTAAGTTTTCACTTTCCAACCAAACCGACGAGAAAGGTTTTTCCAAGATCTACCTTCCACCGGAACTTAACAACTTTTCTACCCAACCACGGAAATTAAGAATCTCATTAGCAGTTCCCATGGTTGCTAAGAAAGAAGAGGAAGTTAAAATGATAACCATCAAAATTGAGAAAAAGGTATAGAAAAGTTATGAAAAGAAAACTTACATGCAAAATTCCACTTCTCAGGAAACGGAACATTCTCTTCACCTACTAAACCAATAGTGGGGGCAGCAAGAAACCTGGCATACCAGTCACGGCATTTATCGTCCTCTGGGCTGACCAAAACTCTCTTGCTTCTCGCTACTAAAGTGAAAGTTCCATAATAGAAAATTTTGGGAGAATAAAGGTGGATTAAATGGAAGAAAGTAAAAGGCAAGCCAACTATGTTGGCCTAATACCTCAAACAAGCAATAACCCTCCACACGATGGGGCCAATTTATCCTAAGCAAACATCGAAAAAGCGACAGAATTCGATGATAACCGGGTCAATAGGGGGCTTGAAATTCAATGTAAAAGGGTATGTATATACGAAAGAAAACCCAGTCAAGTAAGAAGTGATTCTTTGGTTTGTATTAGGAATTATAATAGGGAAATCATGACTCCAATGGAAATCTCTACGAACCACAAAAATCAAACCTTCAGTGATCTTAGTTAGGTAAATTTCAGCATGGTCTAATGAAGACATAGAGGAAACTTGGTTTCTGATGGACTCTCTATCATTGTAAAAAGATAGTTCAGTAGGAATAATTTCATCTACCAAAGGTTCACGGAGGTTCATTGGGTTCTTTATTTCTAGATGAAGACCTTTGGGAAAGAGAACCTCTAGTTGTAGAGGGTGGAGTTGAACTCGTAGAAGGAAGAGAAGGACCTCGTGAAGATGAAGAACCTAAACTACGAAGTCTTCCTCCTCTCCTATTTCTAATAGGAGCAAGAGAAATATTGTCAACAATAAGGACTCTCTGAGGGTTAGGGTTTGAAGAAGACATAGTAGTACGAGGGAGAAGAAAACTAGAGTTGAATATCTGAACCTTTTATGAGAAAGACAAAGATGAAAACTTATATTTATACTCAGAATCAACCGTCAAAGGAAAATGCGCAATGATGGAAATGTCATGATGGAAGCTGTCGTTTCGAAATTAATGAAGCCGTGAAAAAGCCCTAAAAAGCGCTAAAAAATTGCAGAACCAACTGGGGGATGTCACGTGTTATGAGCATTAAATGGAAGTGACATATGAAGCGTCAGTTCCAGAAAAGAAATAATGACGGTAAATATTCCTGCTTTAATGAGATCCACTTTTCAAATATTCTATTGAAGAATAAATGGCAAATGGGGGAACTATCTGCATTGGAAAAAATTAAGTTCGTGTATAGAATTAAATATGAGGTGATATGTCATGACACGTGGACTAGTAGAAAAGTGACTGATTGGCAAAGTATAATTGAAGAGACACGAGCTTTAGCAGGCACAGGCACAGGCAGAGGTCCAAGGGAGTCAGAAAGGATAAGTGTTCGTACCTATTAATATTCGGCGGTCATATCAGAAGAATGAACCTAAATTGCAAAAGGGGTATATATACGTATTATTGGTAATTAATATGCATTAATTACGGAAAACATTATGGAATTTGCATTGAATCAGTTATGATTACCAATTATAACGTTACATTAAACGCCGTTAATTGTCATAAAGACTCTATTATGATAAGAGGAAAATGTATTACTTAGAGATAACTATAAAAGGGGAAGATAAATATTTGTAAGAACATGAAATACTATTGCAATATACTGATTTATTTTGCTTTCTTCTGCTTATTAAAGTCAATTTCTTTTATTTATTATATATTTGATTATCAGTAACCCGAGTTTTTCTAAGATAAAACTTTGACCGAAATCCCTATTTTTGGTTAAATAATGACTCTCTTTCCGAGGTATATAGTGACCACCACTTCTATTGTCCGATAGCTGTCATAATGTTCTTAATTTCATTTAGTTGGTTGTCACAGTGTTTATTTCATTCTGGTATCTTAAAGGTTTCATAAACAGTTACTCCCTCCGTTTCGTATTATTCGGGGAAGTTTGACTCGGCACGGAGTTTAAGAAAAAAGAAAAAGACTTTTGAAACTTGTGGTCTTAAAAGTTTAAGGGTTAAAAAATTTGTGGGTCCATGCCATTTGTGTGACTATAAAAGCTTCTCATCAAGGGCGAAAAGGGTAAAATAAAGAGTTTAAAGTTGAATTGTTTCCAAATTTAGAAATGCGTCATTTGTTTTGGAACATATTAAGAGGGTATTTGGCTAAGCTTATAAGCTGGTCAAACTAGCTTATAAGCACTTTTTGGCTTATCTACGCGTTTGGTAAAATTAAAATTGCTTATAAGTTAAGTGCTTATAAGCCAGAACAAGCCAAAAGCTATAAGTTGGTCTCCCCCAACTTATAAAATTTCAGCTTATAAGCGCTTTTCGTTTGACCAAAATATTTACTATTCTATCCCTAAAATACTTCTTTTTAAAACAAAACTCTTCGTATACCCAGTTTATCAGCTGGTTATTATTAATTTCAGCACTTTTATCCAAACACGTAACTGCTTATTTTTAAATCAGCTTCATCACTTAAAAGTGCTTTTCAGCACCTAATGCTAATCAGTTACTCTAAATCAACTAAGCCAAATGGGCTCTAAAAAAAAAGTACACCATTTAATATGAAACGAATGGAGTATTATTCTTTTGAGGTTGTAAGTGATCGTTATTCATACAATATGCATGAAAGAAATATTTTTATCAACGTGTGTTTTTATTATTGATAGCTGTTGATTTAAAGATTGTGGTGTATGAATATTTTTAATTATTTTAAAATGATTGTGTTTGAAAAAAGATTTTTGCATGCATTTATCACGTATATAGATTGATATTCTTGAACCGGTTGGTTAGAAGCGGGTAGTACACCGTGTGTCGATCACGTGGGTCATATTTTTATTTTAGTAACTATTTAATTCTAACATTCATATTTTACCTTTTATAACACTGACATGACATGGTATACATATTTTTGATATATTATACACATTCTAAATATAACTTCATATTCAATCAAATTAGGTCCATCTGCATTCAACCCCAAATATTCTCGCACCACGGATGCAACATTTACCAACCCTATTCTTGTACAGTAAAGTCACGTTCAAAAGTGGTCCCAAAATCTGAGACCCTATGAGCATTTGGGAGCTTTAACAAAATCAGAAACATATGCCTAAGATTATTGGACATCTAATTGGTATACTTTTTCCTACCACGTGAGATAGAGTTTGAATTTGAAGTTTACGGATTTTAATTTTGTCACGAAACTCATAACTCGTCTTAGTTATTGGGTTCACAATTAAATATTTATACATATTTAATAAATTTTCTAATACAAATATACTATTTAAGCAAAAATGACTGGGTTCGACCAAACATACACCTTATAGGTTAGCTCCGCCTTTTCCTACTATCAAAGGTTATGATTGAATAAATTCCTCTTCTTAATTAAAAGTTCTGGGTTCAAGAGTTAAAAATAAAAATTATGATAGATATTTTTTCCTTGGCCAAATATATAACTGGGCTCTTAAACTTGACTTTTTTGTCACTTGGACACTTAAACATAGAGTTGTTCCTATCAGACCCTTCAACTAAATCACATATGTGCCAATTAGACACTTTGTAGGCCATCTGAGAAAAAACTTTTATAAAAATTATTGGATATGTAATTAGTTGCAGTTGTATATTTGATAGCTTTTAAGGCTTTCTTCTTTCCTTATGAAACTTTACGGCACTAAAGTACGATTATAGGAGATACCATGAAAATTTTTATAAGCACTTTGTAGTGATATAATTGAGTGCTTATGAAACTTTACTGCACTCGTAAGCTACTAGAATAAAACTTTACAAACTAGAACGCACAAGTGGTTGATAGAAGTTGCATTTTGACATTAACAACTTTTAACAAAAATAGTACTTCAGCAAAAGAGCAAAGCTATCAAATATACAAATGCAGCTATTTCATAAGCAAAGAAGAAAGCCTTAAAAGTTATCAAATATACAACTGCAGCTAATTACATATCCAATAATTTTTATAAAAGTTTTTCTCAGATGGTCTACAAAGTGTCTAACTGGCACATATGTGGTTTAGTTGAAGGGTCTGATAGGAGCAACTCTATGTTTAAGTGCCCAAGTGACAAAAAAAATCAAGTTTAAAGGTCCAGTTATGTATTTGGCCTTTTTTCTTTTATGAATCTTACACGACACGATTCCGGATTAATCAAAACTCAAAAGCGGATCCAGACGTCGGATGGGAAAAAAATATGTATCCTTCCCCCACTCCCAACTGGGTGAAGTGTGGCAGTTGTCGGCACCACAACTTTGTTATAGAAAAATCCCCATTAGTACATTACTCATATTTGTTAAGTATTATAGTTATCTCTTTGGGTGCCACATGCCACATGCCCGCTAGCCAATGTCTTTGTGATTTTTTAAAGATACCATTTTTATCTCTCTGGGACCAGTCGATGTAGTGATCACCCAATATATTAGGTGAGATTGATAAACACAAAATTGTACTCCAAGTCCCTCACTTAATGAGAATTTGAAATTCGATCCTGTTAAAAGTATATGTTAATTATTAATGAGAAACTTATATAAATATTTTAAATAAGTCTCAACTTACCAACTTCTAGCCATTATTCATAAACTTATCAAAACTAGTCAAGTACATATAAAAATTAAACTGGAAAACTTAAGCTGGAAAACTGCTTAAGTTTTTATTTTATAACTGGAAAACTTAAGCTGGAAAACTTAAGCTCTAGAGCTGAAGTTTCTGGGTTACTAAACAAATTCTTCAGCTCTAGAGCTGAAGAATTTGTTTAGTAACCCAGAAACTTCAGCTCTAGAGCTGAAGAATTTGTTTAGTAACCCAGAAACTTCAGCTCTAGAGCTGAAGTTTTTATTTTATAACTGGAAAACTTAAGCTCTGGAGCTTAAGTTTTTATTTTATAACTGGAAAACTTAAGCTGGAAAACTTCTTAAGTTTTTATTTTATAGCTGGAAAACTGCTTAAGTTTTTATTTTATAACTGGAAAACTTAAGCTGGAAAATTGCTTAAGTTTTTATTTTATAACTGGAAAACTTAAGCTGGAAAATTGCTTAAGTTTTTATTTTATAACTGGAAAACTTAAGCTGGAAAATTGCTTAAGTTTTTATTTTATAACTGGAAAACTTAAGCTGGAAAATTGCTTAAGTTTTTATTTTATAACTGGAAAACTTAAGCTGGAAAATTGCTTAAGTTTTTATTTTATAACTGGAAAACTTAAGCTGGAAAATTGCTTAAGTTTTTATTTTATAACTGGAAAACTTAAGCTCTAGAGCTTAAGCTTTTCGGTTACAAAGACAAAAACTTCAGCTGAAGTTTTCCAGTACAAAAGAAAAACTTCAGCCCCGTGGGCTGAAGTTATGTGAAAAAGCGGGTACGCATGCAATTTTTTTTTGCAAAACGGGCACAAGTTAAAATGTGGCACAAAAAACGGGTATAGATGTAAATGCCCAATCTATTCTAATAAAACACACTCAAAAGAAAGCAAAAATTTGATTTTTTTGGTACATATAGCTAATTGGCTAATATTTTTAATAGTTTATGAATTGGTCAATTTTTGTAATGAACTACTTATAAAAAAGGGCTTATGTAGTGTGTTGCCGACGGGTTCAACTGAAACCATAACTTTCAACATGGAGTATAATATTATATGTAAAAATTCATTAAAATTATATAAATAATAGATATAAGCCTATAACTTTAATAATATAATAGGTTCAACTCTAAAAAATTTAAATGTTGAATCCATAAGATTTAAATCATGGATCCGCCTCTGCTTATAAATGGATATAACTGGTAGTTTTCCATTATTAATTATATATATGTTCTTTTCACACCCTTCAATTATGAAATTTCCGACGACATAAATAAATTCTTAATTGCTAAACCATGCGTGATGTTCTATTATACGTTAACACTTGTACTCTTTTGCTGGACCTAACATAGTTTACTAAATATTGTAATGGTCACATCTCCTCCTAAATTGTAAAAGCATATATTTCAACTAACTAATGATCAATTCAGTTTCTTTTTCAGATAAATGTAGCTCAATGAACTAGCAGGGACGGAATCTAAATAGTAACCTAAAAATACTAAATACCCTGGTAATTCATGCCATAAACGATAGTATTGAGAAAACTACCCTCTATAACCCCTCAAAATTTTAATAGCCCATGTTTTGTTCTACTTACAAACAATGGCCTTTCGGCCCAAAAGTATTGCATATAATAGCCGAAAAGAATGAGAATGACAACATAAGCGCATGTAGCTCAGTGGATAGAACGCTTGTTCCCTAAGCTGAAGGTCGTGGGTTCGACCCCTGCCTAGCTCAATAGAGCAATTTTTTTTTTTTGCAATGTATAAATATTGTATCCTAACTTCGACAGTGTATCCTTGGTGTATATTGAGCCTATCTCGAGTGTGCTTGTGTATCTAAAGTGTATATATTTGTGTACCCCAAATGTATTTTGTATCGTGAATGTATAATATGTTTGGACAATGTATCAAAATTGTATATAATGTGTATTTTCTAATATGTAAACATAGTGTATATAAATTATATACAACTTTGTATGTGTAATGTGTGCACACTATGTATTTGGAGTGTATCATGTATTTTTGTATAGTGACAGTCTTTTTTACATATATTTTGTGTAGTTACATCTATTTTGTATATATTTTGTACAGTTACATCTATTTTGTATATTTTTTGTATAGTGACAGTCTATTTTGTATAATGATAGTCTATTTTATATATTTTATGTATAGTGACAATCTATTTTATATCGTGACAGACTATTTAGTATATTTTTTGCATACTGACAGTCTATTTTGTATATATTTTGTATAGTGACTGTCTATTGTATATAAATTGTACAATTAGAGTCTATTTTGTATATTTTTTGAATAGTGACAAAATATATTCTATGTATCTTCCACCACCTTCCTGCATTGTACGGTTGTACCTCACCACTTACTAAGACATAACTGGAAAATCAAATGACCAATTGCTTATCTGATTTTAAATGTTATAACCAGAATTGTATTCTTCTTTACATAAGTTTCCTTTTCCTTCTAATTTGATGATACCATGTAAGCCAAAAAAGATTATAGCTTGTCAAGAAAATAATTTAAACAGTTGTATGTCCCTCTCAAAATTTGCCAATTGGCAACATTGATGATTTCATATTTCCAATGTTTTCAGTGGGAGGATTATAAAAGCCAAAATTCCTGCAAATAAAAAATAATATAATTCTTTTGGCTATTAAATTTGGCCGACAAAGAGCATCTTTAGAAATTCGTCGAAAAGAGGTCATGCGAGAAAGAAAAATTACTGATATAATACTACAAAATTGGGACCAGAAGATATATAAAAGAATCCAAGCAAAACTAAATGGGGAAAGTCCAATAAAACTATTAGTGTTGACTTCAGTCATTAGGTGATTGTAAGTTCGATGGCTAGCCACTAGAATAATTATTGGGCTATAAAATGCATAATGTAACTTTGGGCTAGCGGTTGTTATAAATTTAGCCCGAATGGCTATAACTGAATTTTGCTCATAAGTATTCGTCCTTCATCTATGTTTAGGAGCCCAGCTGACGCGTGAAATAATCTTCAAATTACTATTGCAAGACTATGAGCCTGTTTGGACATACAATTTTTTTGTCCTTTTCTCCAAAAAAAATTACTTTTTTCGAAATCAACGTTTGTTCATAAAATTTTAAATTTTCACTTGAAGATGCATTTTGAAAATTTTTCAAAATTTGAAAAACTTCAAAAAGCTGGTTTTCAAAATTTTCACTCAAATCACTCACAAAACATCAAAAACAACCCAAACTGAAATTTATGTCCAAACACAACTCTAAATTTCAAAAATCATTTTCACTTAAAAAAAATTCCACCATTTTTGGAATTTTACATTTCTTATGTCCAAACACCTACTAAGAACCCGTTTACACATACAAAATTTTTTCTTTTTTTTTTTTCAATTTTTTTTGAAACAATGTTTGGTTATCCCATTCTTACCAATTTTTCCTTTTTCTATCGAAAATCCATTTTCAAATTTGAAAAACTGGTTCTCACCATTTTTTTTAATTGAAAATGGAAATTTGCTAGTTTTTAGTTTTACAAATTTACAGTTTATTTTTAAAATTTATAAAATGACCCCATTAGTTTTTCTATCTTTGGCAGATATATCTTTGGAGACTGATGGTACAACATCAGTCCTAGTTGATACTTGAACTCTGCTTACAGTAAGTTTTATTATATGGTTATGAGAAATATATAGCTATGCATGCTTTTTGCCCCTTCTATGTGTATTAGTAGAATTAGAAAATATGATATTGATTTTGCATCTTCTGTGTATTGCAGCAAAGCAGAATATGATAACAATTAAATAATAGCATTTTGATTGTTTATTTCAAGTAGGATAATCAAATTGGGGGTGGTTTTGATATTTTTTACAAGTTGTGGGGGTATAAATCATGTTTTATGGTTTTGAAATAAAAGACATCCAAATATGTTACAAAAATTATAACCAAATATAACTTCATTTTCAATTCAAATTTTAGTGAAATTTCAAAAAAAATAAAATTGAAATTCATGTCTAAACGCCTAATAAAAGTCAAAAGCATCGACCAGACGCGCACAAGCGGCGGAGCATATAGTATAATTCAGTACAACATGCAAAACTTATACTGAACATTTGACATATATCAATTAACTTAATAACTACCTACCCAACCAACAACAACAACAACAACAACAACCCAGTATAATCCCACTTAGTGGGGTCTGGGGAAGGTAGTGTGTACGCAGACCTTACCCCTACCCTGGGGTAGAGAGGCTGTTTCCAAATAGACCCCCGGCATCCTTCCCTCCAAGAACTTCCCACCTTGCTCTTGGGGAGACTCGAACTCACAACCTCTCGGTTGGAAGTGGGGGTTGCTTACCATCAGAGCAACCCCTCTTGTCAACCTACCCAACCAGTTAAACTAAAAATTACCGACAGATATATAGTATGTGTATAACCATATACTCCCTCCGTTCCAGTTTATGTGAACCTATTTACTTTTTTGTCTTTCTAAAAAACTACTCATTTCTAAATTTGAAAATAATTTAGCTTAAACTTTCAATTTTACTCTTATTGAGAAGTTTTTATAACGACACAAATACTCTGGACCCCTTTATGACTTGTTTAGGACTACAAATTCTAAAAGTCTTCACTTTTTTCTTAAACTTCGTGCCCGATCAAACAGGTTCATATAAATTGAAACGGATGGAGTATAATTTATGTATATTGGCTAAAAAAGTAAATAGTGAATTTGAATGGCTATTTGTGTAAAGATCCCAAAATATATATGGAGGAGGAGGACCTTGCCTTTTAACTTTCTTGCTAAATAAGGTATTGAGGGGTATGTACGGTATGAAAAAAGTAAAAGAGAAGCTAATTGAAGGTCTCCAGTTATTAACAATTTTCTTGTGTCTGACTAATTTTAAAAAAGAAATTTTGCTGATTATACTAATGGAGACTGAATTTAAAGAATTACCTCAAAGAAGGCCATACGGTGCAAATAATTAAGTAACCATGAGAATGGCCCGAACATAGAACTTGAAGCTGAACTCAGCAGTAAGCCCAAGAGAGATTGCACATGCGAATGGGAAGAAAAAGAAAAGGAGAACATCATTTGCACTATTAGACATATATTAACTACTATTAATAATTTATCATTCAAATGCATAAGGTGACTCTACTCGGACCAAGACACAGGAAGAATATTTAATCAATGTTAAATAATATTAATTTTTTCGAAATGTGTCATGTTTGTAGTGATAAAATTCATTGCTCTAAACAATCAGAACCAAAGTAAATACATAAATGCGTCAACTTTACATTATTATGGGCCAAAACTAAAAGTTAAGTTCCATAGTATTAATTTCCGCTTTAAGCCACCAAAACTGATGCTTGTATTCTGAGAAGTTTCATAGAATTTTAGGTTGCTTTAAACAGGGAAGAGGATAATCAATATGTCAAGCAGAATTATTTCACTTTAATTTCAGCTTTCAAGTCTTATATAGAATCAACAGTTTCTAGTCATTTCGATAACAATTTTAATCACAATGCATAGCCAAATGTAGTGGCATTCTCAAACTTTCTCACACTGTTCATACACAGGCACAGAGAGTAACTCAAAACACATAAGGCTAATATATTTGTCACAGAACTTGTTAAAATCTGAATAGCTCCAGAAAGTCAAAAAATACAGAACTAAGAAGCAAGAAAGTCACATGTGCAAGTCGGTATTTGATCAAAGTCAGCAACTCCTTTCCAAAGTTTTGTTAATTTTCCATAGTAATTAACTATGGTCATGCCCTTTTATTTGCACTCTACAAGTTTGGCCTTCAACTGTTGTATTCTTGGATAATTAAAGACCGAGAAACGTTCTTTAATACTAGTCCATAAATCTTTAGCTACTTCCATGTGTGGTATAGACGAACATAAAGTAGGCTCAATAGCATTACAAATCCAAAAGCCCAACAACGAGTTGATGGTCCACCAATCTTCAAGATCTGGAAACTTCTCATCCTGTCTTCTGATTGTTCTGTCAATAAATTTGAATTTCTTCCTCTGCCTTAAAGCAGTCCTCATGGACCTTCCCCATTGATCATAGTTCTCTCTCTTCAGAGTCACCCGTGTCATCAAAATTCCAGGATTGTCATTAGATGTTATATCGTACGGAGAGATGGTCTTTTGATGACACAAGTGGCTCTGAAGGGAGAAAACTATGATGGATGGGGAAGGTCCATGAGGACCGCCTTAAGGGCGAGGAAGAAATTCAGATTTATTAACGGAACAATCAGGAGAATGGATGAGAAGTTTTCAGATCTTGAAGATTGGTAGACTATCAACTCATTGTTGGTTTCTTGGATTCAGAATGCAATTGAGTCTACTTTGTGTTAGTCTATATCACATATAAAAGTAGCTGAAGATGTATGGACTAGTACTAAAAAACATTTCTCGGTCTTTAACGGTCCAAGAATACAGCAGGTGGAGACCAAACTTGTAGAGTGCAAACAAAAGGGCATGGCCATAGTTAATTACTATGAAAAATTAACAAAACTTTGGGAAGAAATTTCTAACTTTGATCAAATAACGACTCACATATGGTAAGTGCACATGCGATCTTGCTGCAATCTTGAAAATCAAAAGGGAATAGGAGAAGGTGCACTTTTTTCTGATGTGGTTATATAAAATAATGAGGTCGAACTTGCCCGCTCAAGATCTATTGCCAACTTTGAATCGAGTGTACTCGAAGTTGGTACAAGACGAACGTGTGAAGAGGATAGGTCGAGGGATATATGACCGTGGCGACATTATGTCCTTTGTTGTACAAGGGATATCCAGAGTTGTAACGATTACAGGGGTATCAAGTTACTGAGTCATACCATGAAAGTGTGGGAGAAGGTGGTTAAAGCGAGGGTGAGGATGATTGTGTCTGTATCCGATAACCAGTTCGGGTTTATGCCGGTTCGTTCAACCACGGAAGCTATACACCTTTTTAGGCGGTTGGTGGAACTGTACAGAGAGAGAAAGAAGGATCTACACATGGTGTTTATTGACCTAAAGAAAACGTATGAAAAGGTTACTAGAGAAGTCCTCTGGAGATGCTTAGAGGCAAAAGGTCTGCCGGTCCCTTATATTATGGCAATTAAGGACATGTATGCTGGGGCAAAGACCCGAGTTAGGACAGTAGGAGGCGATTCTGATCATTTCCTGGTGGAAATGGGATTACACCAAGGTTCTGCCCTCAGCCCGTTTTTCTCGCTCTTGTGCTGGACGCGTTAACACACCATATTCAAAGGGAGGTGCCATGGTGCTTGCTATTTGCCAATGACATAATTCTGATTGATGAGTCGCGAGCCGATATTAATGATTGGTTGGAGGTTTGGAGACAGGCCCTTGAGTCTAAGGGTTTCAAGCTGACCAGGACGAAGATAGAATACCTAGAATGTAAGTTTAGATCTGAGCCGAGGGAAGTGGACGTGGATGTGAGGCTTGAATCGCAGGTCATCCCAAGTAGAGGCAGCTTCAAGTACCTTGGGTCGGTTATCCAGGGGGAGGGGAGATCGATGAGAATGTTACACATCGTATTGGTGTAGGATAGATGAAGTGGAGGTTAGCATCTAAAGTCTTGTATGATAAGAGAGTGCCACCGTTACTCAAAGGTAAGTTCTATAAAGCGGTTGTTAGGCAGACATGATGTGTGGGGCTGAGTGCTGGCCTGTAAAGAACTCACATATCCAGAAGATGAAAGTAGCGGAAATGAGGATGCTGAGGTAGATGTGTAGGCACACTAGAATGGATAAGATTAGGAATGATGATATTCGGGAGAAGGTGCATGTGGCTCCCATTGACGACACGATGCGGGAAGCGAGACTCAGATGGTTCGGGCATGTTCAGAGGAAAAGCCCAAATGCGCCAGTAAGAAGATGCGAGCGTTGGTTGTGGAGGGCACGGGGAGAGGTAGAGGGAGACACCTAAGAAGTATTGGAGAGAGGTGATCAAGCAGGATATGGCGAGGCTTCAGATTTCTGAGGGAATGACTCTGGATAGGGAGTTGTGGAGATCGAGTATTAAGGTTGCAGGTTAGGAGGTAGTATGAGTCTTTCCTTACTTTGTACCATTGCGAGACCAGTCTGGTAGGATTTTTGTCTAGGATAGTTAGTAGCAATATTGTGTCTTACTATTTCACTTTTCAGCGCATGAACTATTTACTAGCTATCGCTTTTGCTTTGCATCTTTCTTTTGAATTTTATGTTGTTCCTGTTTTTCATATGATTTCTTTGTTGATACTAATATTGTCTCACTTGTGTCTTTTTGTTTTCTTGAGTCGAGGGTCTTTCGGAAATAACCTATCTATCCCTTCGGGGTAGGGGCAAGGTTTGCATATATACTACATTCCCCAAACCCCATTAATGGGATTTTACTGGGTTGTTGTTGTTGTACAAGGGATATCCCCTTATAGAGGCCTAAATAAAATGATGGACAAAAATACGTGCTCCTACTGCAAGCAAACTGGATATGATTTAGAAAGTTACTTCTAGCTTGTTTGATATCCATAATGGTGGGGAGATAAACATCATGGTGATGGTAAATCAAATGGACGTGATAGAGGTTAATAACAACATTAGAGGAGTCGAATGAATGGAGGCCGTAGACGTGGCACTTTATATCGTGAGGATATTTCACATGCAACAGGATGTGGCATCTACACAGCTATGACGGGGGCGAAAAAGGCTGGCCTCTAGGATAGATCAATGAGAAGTAGTAGACGTTGATCTCTATGTTGAATAACCAACAGATAAGTTCGAATGAGAAGATGACCAGTAAGAAAAATTATGTATATTAGATCATCGATATAGAATCAACGAATCATATGAAAGGATGTTTAAAATTATCGCATAATGTGCGAAAAATTGCGCGATGTCCGGTGAGTTTACCTGATTAGAGTAATGTTGTAGCAACCAGCGAGAGTTCAACAAAATTTAAAGAAATTTGGTCCTAAGTATTATTCTTTATGTGCCTGACTTAACATGTAACTTGATTTCTGTATAATCGATTAATCAGATTGTTTGGTTATTTTAACTTAACTTATATGAATTATACACGACCCCACCTCGAAGATGATAATTGGATTGGTTGAGCGAAAAGATTCACTCCACTATTTTTGGAACAAACAGGGGGTGTGTGCTTTAAAAGTTGGGGTTTAGCCATGTTGGATCTTTGGCACTGGTGTTTGGGTCATCCCTATCTACAAGTGACCAAATTAATTCCTATCATAGATTTTAGAAAAAATTGTAATATTTTGAATAAAATTTATGATGTATGTCGATAGGCTAAGTAAATAAGAGACAAATTTTCTTTGAGTAATAATAGAGCTTCTAGCTTTTTTGAGTTGATTAATTGTGATTTCTAAGGACCTTATCAAACAACTTTGTCTTATAGTGAATCATATTTTTTTATTATTGTAGATCAGTACTCGTATGTTGTGTAGATTCTTTTGTTGATTTATAAGAAAGAAGAAGTGCAAACTGCAAAGAATTTCTTTGCTATGATAGATAAATAATTCAATAAGTGAGTGAAAACCTTCAGGATCGATAGTGGAACAGAGTTTACAAGTATGAGAAATTATTTTCTTGAATGTGGGATTGTTTTTCAAACTTCATGTACAGGAACACCCCAACGGAATGGAAGAGTGGAAAAAAGCATCGTCATATCTTGAATATAGGCCGAGCCTTGCGCTTTCAAGGCAATTTGCCAATTGATTTTTTTGGGGGAATGTGCTTTGACAGCTTGTCACTTGATTAATCCAAATTCATCTTAAATCTTGTATAGAAACACACCTTATGAATTATTATATGGTTGAGTACCTGAGTATGGACATCTTCGAGGATTTGGCTCGCTATGTTATGCTCGAAGCTTAGGGAGGAATGGTATAAATTTTCAAGTAGAAGTCGCAAGTTTGTCTTCGTGGGATATCCCTATGGAAAGAAGGGTTAGACGATGTATGATTTAGAGAAGAAAGAATATCTTATTTTATGAGACGTTGATTTCTATGAGTCTGAGTTCCCTTTCGCTTCATCAACATATAACACTAGCAGGGATGAAAATACAAATGACCAAAATCAAGTAAAGTGCACTTACCCCTTCAATTGTGGTAAAATTCCCTTCAAAAATCGCCTCTAGCATAGCACCACAACTCCCAATAATGAAAATAGCCAAACCCTTCGAACTATTTTGTCCAGCATTTCTGCATTTGAAGAAAAAACTACCACATATGCAACTTCTCTTCCGCAGACACAATCTCGCATTTGCGGGATTCACTTAAACTCCCAACCTCCTGCATCCGTTGCCCTACCTCCGTATCTATGGGTTCACATTTGCGCCCCTCTGCATCTGTAGTCCCTGGCTCCTCCAACCCAGCTCCACTTTTGCGCTTCCAAGTTCGTTGAAGCGGCTCCACATCTGCGACCATAGTTTCGCAGATGCAGAAACATCAGAACTCAGAAAAACTGTAGCAATTCCAACCCAATCCAAAATTATTCGAAACCATCCGAAACACCACCGAGACCCCCAGGACCCTATTGAATCATACCAACCAATCCCAAAACATAACACGTGCTACTCGAACCTCAAATTATACCAAAAAAATTTAAAACTACGAATCACACCTCAATTCAAGCCTTAGGAACTAATACAAATTTTAAATTCAAAACTTATGTTGAACATACCTAAAAGAACTCGTAATGACCTCAATATTTGCATACAAGTCCCAAATGACACAACAAACCCATTCTAACTCCTAAAACCACAATCCGAACCTGATACCATCAGTCAATTCCCGGTCAAACCTATGAACCTTCCAAACCTTAAACTTCCCAACTTTCACCAAATAGAACCTGATCAACCTAGGAGCCTCCAAATCAGAATTCGGACATACACCTAAGTCCAAAATCACTATATGAACTTATTGGAACCATCAAAATACCATTTCGGGGTCGTCTACACAAAACTCAAACTCCGATCAACCCTTAAAACTTAAGCCTCCAACCAAGGGACTAAGTATCCCAATTCAATCTAAACTTCCCTCGAAACCAAACCAACCACCCCGTAAAGTCACATTATGACAAATACACATATGAAAGGCATCAAATAGGAGAAATGGGGCTAAAATGCTCCAAATGACCGGCAGAGTTATTACATTCTCCCCATTTTAAACAAATGTTCATTCTCGAACGAGTCTAGAATCATACCCGGATTATAAAAAAAGTTGAGGAGATTTGATCAATATCTCCTTCTCGGTCTTCCAAGTAGCCTCATTGACCAGCTGACCTCTCCACCGATGTTATCTTTTTTGATTTCAACTTTCGAACATGTCAGTCCAAAATGGCCAATGGCTCCACATCTAATGTCAAATCCCCATCCAATTGTACCGTGATGAAGTCTAAAACATGTGACAGATTGCCATAATACTTATGAAGAATGGAAATATAAAATATTGGGTGAACTCCCGATAAACTAAGTGTTAAGGGAAGTTTGTAGGCCACCTCTCCAACTCTATCTAGTACCTCAAAAAGACCAATATATCGAGCGATCAACTTGCCCTTCTTTTCGAACCTCATCACACCCTACATGGGTGAAACTCTGAGTAGAATCTTCTCACCCGCCATGTATGCCATATCATGAGCCTTCCTATAAGCATAACTCTTCTTCCTGGACTGTCGTATATGAAGTCGCTTCTAAATCAACTTCACCTTCTCTAAAGTATTGCGGACCAAATAAGTGCCCAAAAACCTAGCCTTCATAGGCTCAAACCAACACATCAAAAAATTAATTCACCTCCCATATAAGGCCTCATGAGGAGCCATCTGGATATTCGACTGATAGATATTATTGTAGGTGAAATTTGCTAATGTAGAAATAGATCCCATGATCCCCCGAAATCAATGGCACATGCTCATAACATGTCCTCCAAGATCTGAATAGTGCGCTCGAAAAGCCCGTCTATCTAGGGATGAAATATTGTACTCAACTCGACCTATGTGCCTAGCTCATGCTGCACTGCTATCCAAAAAATGTGATCTAAATTGAGTGCCTCAATCTGAGATAATAGACATGGACACACTATGAAGGCGAACAATCTCATAAAGATACATTCGAGCTAGCTGCTCTGAAAAGTAGGTAGTTATAACTAGAATGAAATGTGCAGACTATCTTCAAGAATACCTGAGCTCCATAAAGCTGATCAAATAAATTATCAATACACGGTAGTGTGTACTTGTTATTGATAGTAACTCAATTCAACTGCCTCTGGTCAATGCACATCCTCGTAGAACTATCTTTCTTCTTCACAAATAGCATGGGTGCATCACAGGGTGACATACTAGGACTCATGAAACCCTTATCAAGAAATTCATGTTACTGCTCCTTCAATTCCTTCCACTTCACAAGTTCCATGCGACATGGTGGAATAGATATGGTTTGAGTCTATGGCACCAAATCAATACCAAAATCAACATCTCAGTTAGGTGGCATGCCCATCAAGTCTACAGGAAACACATCAGGAAACTCCCTAACTATTGGAATCGACTCAATAGTAGGAGTATCAACACTATCATCTCTCATGAAAGACAAATACACCAAACATCCCTTCTCGGCCATCTGTTGAGACTCAAATATGAAATCACCCAAATAGGAGTGTGACCAAGAAAACCTCTCCACCCCACCCTAGGCAACCCCTACATTTCCACCGTTATACTTTTAGTGTGACAATCAAGAATAGCATGGTACGGAGGTAGCTTATCCATACACAAAATTACCTTAAAATCAACCATACTGAGCAATAAAAGATTAACCCTAGTCTCAAAACCCCCAATAGTAACCACACACGATTTATATACATGATCCACCATAATAGATTCTGCTTCATGACTCTTTTGCGCCATTCTTACATTCTTTCTCTCCTCTCCTTGGCAGCATTGGCCTCATTGGTTTTGGAGCGTAAGCTATCCTCCAAGTTATTAACTTGCTCCATAAATCTAGACTCATGCTCAGCAGCAACCATTAAAGTACCATGAAGTTTGGTTGACTTAGCCTTAGCATTTGAGCGGGTTCTTCGTTGTGGACCATCCTATCTTGTTCGAACTTCTGCACCCGGGCTTAAGATAATTAATTTGAACAATTTTTGCCTCCAGCACTGAGAGGCACTCAACAAGCTGATTTTCTTCAACTAAAAGTTTATCTTGTTCTGAAGTAAGCTCATAATTGTCCAAAATCAACCATTGTAGGCCTTCAGAAGCAAGAAGGTTGGCCTTAAAAAGGTTAGAGCTAATGTTATTAATGCAAAGTATAATTTGCAAAGAGATGGAATAAAGTTAGATTGATACTTGCATCGAACAATGCACTTTATTACTTATCAGACACTCCGCAAAAAGAGAGTCGATCTTTCTCCAATCTTTTTTTGAGGGCAGCGACTCTAGATAATTGGCAAGCTACATCGGCTTGGAAAGTATATGGCACTCATTAGAAACATAAAGGATAACACTTTGTTTTCTATGAGGGTCTTGAGTGGGTGTCGAGTAAGTATTTCCCAAATTTCCATGGCTGGGTAGCCGTGGAGAAGGAGCATTTTCCATTTGTTCGATGTGCCAACTGTTTATTAAAATGCCTCAAATGTAATTTTTGTCCTAAGTAGAGCCCGAGTCTCAGGGATAGATACACTAGTTCTTTGTGAGCCTGATTAACATAAGATATTATGTGAGGGGGGCTGACTCATCGGAGCCGGGGTATATTTTTAAAAGTATGGTGATTACGTTGTGCTTACGTGCAAACTAGTTGATTGGATGATGCCAATATGCTTAAATTATGCAAGGTGAAGTCCGAGTGACCTTGATTTAGTGGAAGGGACATGCTCTAAAATTACCTACCGGTGTAGATACATGAACATGCATATCTAAAATATCACGCGACATGTCCAAATAATGAGCAAAATAGGATGACACATAAGAGTAAGTGGAACCAGGTTCAAATAACACTAAAGAATCCATGTGGCACACTAAAACAATACATATGATCACGGCATCGGAAGCAACTTTCTCTATCTTTGAAGGAAATTCATAGCAACGGGCCTATCCATCGCCTGACCAAACTTCCCCTCTAAGGCGACCTAGACCAAAATAAGCCCTACCTCTAACTGATTGTGCGGATGGTGTTGCTATTAGTGGTAAAACCATAGGCCGCATGCTCTACTGTGGGACTCTACTCAGAAGTCTGGGGTAATACCTTTTGAGATGACTCAAGTCTTCACACTCGAAACAATGCTTCTTTAAACAAGGTTGATAACCCTGAAAACTCGAATAACTGTATGTGGAACCCTGAGCATATAGAGCATCGTAAGGACTTTGTGCTGGCAGCACACTAAATGAAAACTAAACTAGGTTAGCATTGTATGAATTGTGGCTAACTGATGAACCACGAGGAACATAATGAGTTACTTGAGCAGGCCTATAAAGATGGCCTCTGTTGTGATGTGACTGGCCTCCAAACGAGGCACCACCTAAACCACAGGGCCTCTTGTCCTCCCATTCCTCTTACTCAAGACTGCGAACATGCTCCAAACGCCTAGCAATATCAACTACCTGGTGAAATCTAGCATTCGTCTCGGCCTCTCGAGCCAAACTATCTCGTAGACCATAGTTGAGGTCATCAATGAACCTCCTGGTCTTATCCCTCTTAGTGGGAACCAACCATACTGCATGACGTGTTGATCGGGTTGAACTCTACACCACTACAGAGTGGCGAGAGCGGTCGATGGAGCTTTTACCCGAAGAGGTCGGGATCGAATCCACAGGGAGCTAGAATATTTGGGAGTTGGATTCCTATCAAAACTAGCAGTGTGTATTGCTCTTGATTACACTTCCAATCATAATTGTTTGTTTGTTACTTCTAATTTTATACTAATGATATGTGAAATTAAGGTAAGTATAAATGTTGGTAAGGTTTTCTAAATGATTAGAGAGACACTAGGGAAGTGACTTTCTCCTAGGTGAATACTTGACGGGTTCTAAAGCCTAAGGCAAAGTTGTTATGTTGGGGATTGCGATATAGCCAATGCACGAAAATACTCAATCTACCAGTTGGTAGCTTGAGTGACTTTGCCCTAATTGACTTTCTCAAGATCCATTGGATGTGAAAATTGTGCAAGCAATATATGCTCAAGTTGGGTATTACTATCTCTAGTTTAACTTTAATTGAGGCTATCAATCTCTTGAATACGACCTAATTCCTTGTTGGCTTGATTTTCCTAGACTCAAGCTCTCTTTGTCAAGAAGAGCCGAAGTCAAAAAGGCACAAATTAGTATTTGCAACCACTAATTCAACATGGAAAACACAAATCAGGCAAAATATCAACCACCCATAAACATCAAAGCCTTAAAACAAGAGACATATCAAATACCCACACTAAGATTTAGCCACAACCCTAGATAATAGGTCTAGCTACTTATAATAATGGAAGAAATTAGATATTTAGATGAAGAATAACCCATAAAATATAATTACAAGCTAAGATTAGAAGATTCAATGTTGAACTAGCTATAAAATTACTCAAAACAGGTTAAAAATGGCCTTCATGTGCTCAGCTACAGATAAGATACCCTAAAAATATGAAAAAGAAGTATTTATACAAGGCCAAGTTTTCTGGACAAAAATACCCCTGACAGAGGTACCGCGGAGGTGTGGACCGCGAAAAATGGATTGCGGCTGCCGTGAGGCTTTGTGGCTTCAAATCTTGCTCTCTGAATCTGGCACCGCGGACCGTAGTAAATGGACCGCGACCACGATGGCTTCATTGCATAGCGCAACAAATGGACCGCAGACCGCGGTGTCTTGAAACTCCCAAACTATATGTTCTCTGAATCTCTTTTCCGTGGACAACAACAAATGGAATGCGACAGCGGGGGCTACCACGGCGTGTTGCTTGAAACTCCAAAAATGCATCCTCTCTGATCTTTGTCACTGTGGACCGCGATAAAAGCATTGCGGTCATGGTGGGTCTATTGTAGCCGCGATGGGTTTACTGCTATAGCGGTGCTTTGACTTGTTCTTGGCACTTGTGCAGGTTTCACTCCTTTTTGAGCCGGTGTTGACTTCTTGTCACTTTTTTGACCAAACACAAACAAGCACAACATGTAAGCTTTCGAGATTACATGTATACATTTTTAATCTAAAACTCAAGCAAAAAACAGTATAAAATAGACTAGAATCCCTAATTATCAACTCCCCCAAACTTAAGTTTTTGCTTGTCCTCAAGCAAACAAAGTAAGTCCCACCTCCTTAGGAATAAAACCAAGAAAATTCAGCTGACCTAAAGTGACCCCATCTAGTATCAGTGGGGACTAACAATTTCCCTGAATTCAAATGAATCATTAACACCATTCAACCTTTTAAGCACCATGGTTTTAGTGCGCCATAAAAACATCAAGAGTTGACTCAACTCATCAAGGAAATTCTTTCTGCTACTTTGGTCATTGTGGAACCCAAACTCATACTCCTCACTCTTCCTTAAGCAAAACCTCACTTTTAGATTGTAACACTCAGAATGAGGATTGTGATAAACACACTCATCACTCTTAAAGAAAGGTCACAAGCACGGCTCTAAATACCATAAGATTGCCCCTTATGTGAGTCACCACTAATGTAAGCTTCACTCAACTTAAGATCATATAGAGTTTTTGTGGGGATACAATGAAGGCTTTTGGTTCAGGGTAGGAAATATTTGGTCTAAGTAGGTTTCATCTTCCCTTAAGAACTTCATTTGCTTCATTTTGGCACACATTTTATTGACTCTTTGAGTCATTTACTTCTTTCTTAGGGGTTAGAGAGACACACCATCACTCTTTCTTGTTCATTTCAAACCTTTTTCTTCTTTCTAATCTTTCCACGCCTTTCATCTTTTTACTTTTATTGAATCCCTTTATTTCATCTACATTGTTCATTCTTTTTGACTTTTTGATTCTCTTTATTTTTCTTTTTGACTTTCCTTTTCTTCATTTTATACCTTTTTACCACTTTTTGCATTCCTCGTCTCTCCCCCCAAACTTATGCTTTTGCCTTGTGCTAAGGAAAGATCGGATGCCAAGAGAGGATTTTTTTAGAACAGGTAAAGGCTTGTATCATGGTCTTTGAAAGAAAGAGCGATATAGGTCAAAGGGGTTGACTAGGGATATTATCCTTGGTAGTCTATGGATGTTTTCAAGATACCAATCGGATCAAGGAGAGCCTATAATCACTTTTCAAGTCAAACTACACTTAGGATTTCGCCTAGACAAAAATTCAGGGCAAGCTCTAGACTCAATGACACGGGACTTGGACTTGCAATTTAAATTCTCACCACACAAGCTATAGTATTGCTAAAGAGAGAGTCGGGGGCCCATAACAAACTTAGCTAAGATTTGACCAACGCAAATGGTCCTGAAAAACCACTTGATGATTATTAGCCAACATAAGAGTCCCAAGGTCACCCTGTCACCATCCTATACACACCAATTTATTTTGGACCATAAGATCAAAGGCAAATATGTTAGGCCCAAGTGAAGCTTTGCTTGAGGCAATATTTCTCACTAGCTACTATTTACCTTAAGAAGGTTGTCATGTCATCCATCAATAGGGAGAGCCACCCGGTTCGCACAAACTCTACCTTTGGAAAGAACCATGGTATTAAGAAAACCAAAGGCTTATTAAACTCTAAACTCAAAATAAGAAGCTACGAACTAAAAAAGAAGCTACTAAAATAAAGTAAGAAGCTATGAAAGAAAATGTGGAAGGTAAACTAAATATGTACAATAGGGGATTTAAACGAATATACATAAGAGAAAATGAATATATACATCAGAAAGTAACTTTATATACAAACCAAAGTTGCAAAATATGAAAAGTGAAATAAACTGGTAAAATTATATACATACCAAAAGTGAAAAAGCATAACAAAAAAGAAAAATAGTATCATAATTACAATCCAATATCATCAAATTAGGGCTACCCTCTCAAATGAAAGCTAGCATTGTCCTCAATGTTAACTAGCCAAAAATAGCTCAAGAAAAAGATAGAGAGCAAAGAAAACTCCCTATTGGTCCTCCGTCCGCATGGGGTATGAACCTGGGTCCCTAGGTCCTATGACTGCTCGGGAACCTGTGACTAGATCTTTGTAACCTGTGCCTGCTCTAGGACCTGAGGCTGTCTAGAGGAACCTCCTTGTGCGTCCTCCAGCTCAATCACTGCATCATCTGCCTGCGGGATCACTCTCCTCTTCTTTGGTGCCCTCTCAAACTCATGCTCCTGCTCTGGATCTATCTCGGTCTGAGCTGCTAGAGGCTGGTCATGCAACAAAAGCTCCAGTGGTAGATGATCAGCAGCCTTCATCTTCTCCACTTCTCGCCTCAACTCCTTCACAGACTCTTTGGAGGCTTAAGTCTTTCTCAGCTTCTTTGTCGCCTTGGTGAGATCTTTCAATGACTTTCCATGAGCACCTATAGCATCAAAATCAACTACTGGTTCTCTAGGAGCTTCTTCTGGTTATCCAGAAGCTCATTGAGAGTCTCCTCCACTGAAGCTGGAACCTGTGGATGTGGGCGTATGGACTGGGCTGCCACTGAGCTAGAAAGCAGAAACAACTTAGAAGTAGCTGCATGCATCTAGTAGTTGATACTGGCAAGTAGTTGGCTCAAATGGTGGGCAGTAAATAGGTAGGCTGAGGATGAGCAGAAACCTGGAGCAGTGGAAGTAGAGGGTCCTGAGGCAATATCTGGTGTGGTTGTGGGAGGTTGAGAAGAAGGTACTACTACTGCTAGTTCTTCAGACTGGCTAGTAGAAGTAGTGGCTTTTCCTTTAGGATCTTTGGCTTTAGAATTGTCATCAACCTTTAAGTTATACCATGAAAAGGGCATTTTTGGTTTCACCTTCATGTAAAACTTCCTTTTCTCCACATCTTGGTCCTTAAGATACATTGTAAGGAAGTTTGGGAAGGGGTATGATCTATCACCTTCATTGACCACCTTAGTGATACATAACATTCCCAATATTGATCGGGAACCCCGCCATAATAGAAGCCATCAATAGTGCCTTTTTTTTATATGGGTGGCTTTTATGTAGAACTCCTTGACTAAGTGGTCGTTTGCATCCCAGACTTTGCATGTAAAATAGTCCCAGCCTGGTCTCTCTCTGAATTACCTCTTCACATTAAGATTGTGAGGCAGAAAGTCCCTCTCGATGAATTTTCGCTCAAGAATCAATTTCCTCTAGGGCCACCACTCTCGAAACTTGTGGTATACAATCTCACTAACAAATCCCCTTTGCCGAGCCTCCGGGTTTCTAGTTCTTTCCACACCCTCTATTTGGGATTCTCCCCCTTCTTCTTTATAAATGGGATCTTCTCTGAGTGTTGAAGTTGTAGGTGAAGTAGAGGCTAAATTATTACTGCTCCCTGCTGAGCCCTCAGACGACTCAGAAGAAACTAGAACTGAAGCTTGAGTAGTAGGAGAGGCCGGAGGTGTATGTGATTCTCTAAACCTAAATCTCTTCGGGAAGTCAGGCACATACTTTGGCGCTGAATCAGACTCAGATGCCTCCCAGGAGGGCAAATTCTTACTTTCTTTTGAATGTGAAGCAGCTCTATCTGTAGCCTTGATTTGTTTTTTGGTTTCCCCAATTTCTTTCCAGACTTGTGGGGTCAATTTTATCATTCCTCATCCCCTACCCCGGGAGGACTCTCCTTTTCCTTTTTGTTTTTCACTACCTCCTATTGATTTAACCATTGTATGCAAGGAGAATTTAGGAAATATTTGTTAGTATCACAGCACCACAAGAAGCAGTGAAGAATATGAATGGAAACAGTTGATAGCAGACCACATAAAATGCATTGCAGTCGCAAAGGTACCACCGCGGACTATAAAAAATTGCATCGCAGCTGCAGTAAGGCACCACAGGCCATAAAAAAATTGTGGCCGCGTTCCGTCAAAATGACCTCTCTGAATTTTACCACTTTTGGACCGTGAAAAAACAAATCACGGTCGTGGAGAGCCACCACGGACCACGAAAAATCAACCACGGCCACGGTAAGTAAAACGAAGCAACAAATACCTAGGGTTTCAAATTTTTGTGCATTTTAGCCTTAAACAACACATTATCAACCCACTAGGTAGTTAATGACCATGTTTGACTAATTAAAACCTAATCTGAACAACATTATATAAACCTAAGTTAAAGATTGAAAGAAAAAGGAAGAAGAAGAAGTACGAACTATCAAATTAAAAAAATTAAATACTAAGGATAGATTGAAAGTACCAGAAGTGAGATGTAATACAGATGATTGAGAATCAATATTTGAATTCGTGCAACTTAGGGTTGTGATGAATAGTGCTTAATCCTTTTTAAAGTGCAAATGAGCGAAAAGTGTAAAAGGGGCCTGGGGTCCTATTTATAGAAAAAGGCATGGGACCCACACTACTTACCCACCAAGGATTGTAAAAAATCCATCGCGGACCGCGGTAATTAAACACATAGGGGCACTGGCATGGACTTCATCGTGGACCGCAGAAAATGCATCGCGGCCGCGGTAAGGCACCTCGGACCATGAAAAATGCATTGCGGCCGCGGTTAAAACTTCAGAGAATTATCATTTTTGCACATTTAGCACTGCGGACCGCAATCAAATTTTCCCCCCGTGATGAGGCCATTGCGGCCACGAAAAATGCAACGCAGTAGCGCTCCAAACTTCAGAGAGTGCAACATTTTTCCAATTTGGTCCTGCACCACATCAAGACAGCCCTACACACATCTCACAAGTAGTTAGTCCAAAAGCAAATCCTACACTTAGAAGAAAATCAAAGAAAAATAAAAAGAAAGACACATGGGTTGCCTCCTAAGAAGCGCTTGATTTAACGTCGCGGCACGACGCAAGTTATCATCAAATCACTTTAGATGGATCATTGCCACCACGTGGTTGTCATCAGTCTTACCAAGATAGTGCTTGACTCTATGCCCATTAACTCTGAAGATCTCTGCATTTTTGTTTTTCAATTCAAGTGCACCAAATGGAGTCATAAGCACCACTTCAAAAGGTCCAGGCCATTTCGACTTAAGCTTTCCCGAAAACAAACATAACCGAGAATTGAATAAGAGAACCAAATCACCCACTTTGAACTCCTTGCAATGAGCATACTTGTCATGAAGGTACTTCATCTTGTCTTTATACAAGGACGAACTGGAGTAGGCATGAAATCAGAATTTATCAAGTTCATTAAGCTACTCCACACGAAGATTTGCTACCATATACCATTCAAGATTTAGCTTCCTCAAAGCCCATATGGACTTATGCTCTAACTCGACCGGTAGATGGCAAGCTTTCCAAAACACTAACTGGTACAGAGACATAACAATCATAGTCTTGTAAGCAGTCCTATAAGCCCATAGAGCATCATCCAATTTCTTTGACCAATCGGTCTTATTTTCATTGACCGTCTTTGACAATATACTCTTGATTTCCCTGTTTGAAACTTCAACTTGGCCACTTGCCTGAGGATAATAAGGGGTAGAAACTTTGTGATTGACACCATTCTTTGCAAGAAAAGTGTCAAAAGCTCTATTGCAAAGATGAGACTCCCCATCACTTATGGTTGCTCGAGGAGTGCCAAACCTAGTAAAAATACTCTTCTTGAGAAACACAACAACACTCTAGGCCTCATTATTGGGTAAAGACACAACCTCAACCCACTTTGAAACATAGTCAATTGCCACTAGAATGTATGTATTGCCACATGAACTAACAAACGGGCCCATGATATCAATGCCCCACACATCCAATATATTAACTTCGAGAATAGTGGTGAGAGGCATCTCATGCTTCTTTGAAATTTCACCCGCTCTTTGACATTCGTCGCATCTCTTCACAAGTTCACTTGCATCCTTATACAATGTTGGCCAGTAAAAACCACAACTAAGAACCTTTGAAGCTGTCCTCTCCCCACCATGATGACCACCATAAGGATAGTAATGACAAGCCTCTAGAATACTCAGTTTCTCCTCCTCTTGGACACATCTTCGGATCACACCGTTAGTCCAAATCTTGAACAAGCAAGGCTCATCCCAATAGTAATTCAAACTATCCCATTTAAGCTTCTTCCTTTGGTTAAAAGAGAGCTCACATGATACAATAGTAGACACAAGGAAGTTGGCAACTTCCGCAAACCATGGCATGCTATTCATTGATATGGAGAGGAGCTGCTCATCAGGAAAAGAATCATTAATTTCAAGGTCATCACGGGGCCTCCCCTCCTCCTCCAAGCGGGACAAGTGGTCCGCCACTTGGTTTTTGCACCCTTTCCGATCCACAATATCCAAATCAAAATCTTGAAGCAATAAGACCCATCTCATTAACCGAGCTTTAGAATCCTTCTCCATCATAAAGTATCAGAGCACATCATGGTCAGTATGAACTATCACCTTGGTACCCATGAGATAAGGCCTAAATTTCTCCATTACGAACACAATAGCCAACAACTCTTTTCTGTCACAATGTAATTCACTTGAGAATCATTCATTATTTTGCTCGCATAATACACCAGGTGAAATATTTTATTTACTCTTTGACCCAAGACCGCCCCAACTGCAACATCATTTGCATCACACATGAGCTCAAAAGGCAAGCTCCAATTGGGTGCGGTAATAATAGGAGTGGTGGTCAGCTTGTACTTGAGGAGTTCATAAGCTATCATGCATTCTTCATTGAATACGAACTTCACATCCTTTTCCAAAAGTTTGCACAAAGGATTCACTACCTTCGAAAAGTCCTTGATAAATCTCTAGTAGAACCCCGCATGCCCAAGAAAACTTCTAACCCCTTTGGCTAAGGTAGGAAGAGGAAGCTTTGAGATTACTTCAATTTTAGCCTTGTCCACCTCTATGTTGTGCTTTGAGATCTTATGGCCGAGGACAATGCCCTCCTTGACCATAAAGTGTCATTTCTCCCAATTAAGCACAAGATTGGTTTCTTCACACCGGGCCAATAGCCTGTCAAGATTATTTAAACATTCATCAAACAAGTCACCCATAACACTCAAATCGTCCATGAACACCTCCAAAATATCCTCCACCATGTCAGTAAATATGTCCATCATATACCACTAGAATGTAGTCAGTGCATTACACAACCCAAATGGCATTTTAGAAAAGGTAAAGGTACCATATGGACACGTGAATGTGGTTTTCTCCTGATCTTTCAGAGCAATCAAAATTTGGTTGTTCTCGGAATACCCATCCAAGAAAAAGTAGAAGGCACGCCCAGCCAGTCCATCTAACATCTTGTCAAGAAAAGGCAATGGAAAGTGATACTTGCGGGTCACTTTATTCAAC
The DNA here is from genome assembly GCA_026770625.1 of Nicotiana glauca. NCBI lineage: Eukaryota > Viridiplantae > Streptophyta > Magnoliopsida > Solanales > Solanaceae > Nicotiana > Nicotiana glauca. Next base: position 187,229 of record MU691052.1, read on the forward strand.
TTGAGGTAACCCATGCACACCCTCCATCCGGTGACAGTACAGGTAGGAATCAAATCACTTTGCACATTGGTAACAACGATGATACCAACCTTTTTCGGCACACATGCATCGATGAAGTCCAAGAACTATCAAAGATGGGGTATATAAGCACGTCATCCAACCATTTGATCACCTCCTTTTTCTCAACTTCTTGCATTGCCTCGTTCAACCTCCTTTGATGTTCCACGGAGGGATTTGCATCATCTTAAAGAATAATCTTGTGCATACAAAGGTCGGGGATTATCTCCCAAATATCAGCTAAATTCCATCCAATTGCCTTCTTCCGTATTTGAAGCACCGCCAATATGGAATCTACCTGCATGTTAGTAAGACAAGAGGAAAGAATAACTAGCAAAGTTAAACTGGTGCCTAAGAATTAATACCTGAGGTGTGGAGGCAACAACTTCAACTCCAACATGGGAGGTTCCTCGATTGAGGGCTTTGTTGGTGGAGTCTTCCTATTCTCAAGGTTCAAAGAGAGATTCCTAGGCTCATAAGAGTAAGATCCCATTCCATGTAAAGCATTGACATAATCCACCTGGCCTTCATCCTTATTTACATCAAGATTCAACAATACCGCCTCTAGAGGGTCCTCCACATTGATCATTGCACTAGTATCATCAACTATCACTGCGTGACAAGATCCACAAAAGAGCATACTTCAGAACTGTTGGGCTGTTTCATTGACTTGCACATATGAAAGGCCTTTTTTTCATCACCCACCCGGAAGGTGAATTCCCCTGCTTCCACATCAACTAAGGCCTTTCCAGTTGCAAGGAAAGGTCTTCCCCATATGATCAGAACCTTATAATCTACCTTACAATCCAAGATCTCAAAATCAGCGGGCAAAATAATCTTGTCCACCCGAACAAGAACATCATCTACAATACCAAGCGGCCTCTTTATAGTTCTATCTGCCATTTGCAACTTCATTGAAGTAGCCCTCAATTTCCCAATACCCAAAGTCTTGGAAATGGAGTAAGGCATCAAGTTGATACTGTACCCAAATCACATAAAGCTTTTGAAAAGTTGGCACTCCCAATGGTGCAAGGAATGGTGAAAGCACCATGATCTTCTAGCTTCGGAGCCATCAAGTTCACTATTGCACTAACTTGGTGGGTCATCTTGATGGTCTCACAATCCATGGATCTTTTCTTTGTCACCAAGTCTTTCATGAACTTGGCGTAACCCGGCATTTGTTATAGAGCCTCCACCAAAGGCACATTAATGGATAAGCTCTTCATCATGTTAATAAATTTCTTAAACTGGTTCTTATTTTCTGCTTCGCAAGCCTTTGAGGATAAGGTGGAGGTGGCCTTGGCGAAAGAGCCTTGGCTTTAGGCACAAGCATTTCCGACATGTCTATTACATGTTCGCTAGATGGGTTCACGTCATTCTGAGTTTCCACCTCATTATCTTGGATATCAATCCTCACTTCCTCATTCAAATTCTCATTAGTCACATTCTTAACTACCAAAAGGATAGTATCCTCTTGCACCTCAACTTCATCACTCAAAATTTCTTTTTGTTTGGAGGCATTCACATCACCGCCTCATCCACTTCTTGTAGTTTCTTCCATTACATGCCCGACATTGTTCCCATCTTTCGGGTTGACTACCGCATCACTAGGTAGAGCCCCGTTATGGTGAATATTCAAGGATTGTGAGATTTAGCCTAATTGAACCTCCAAGTTTCTGATTGAAGTATTATGGGATGACAACTGGGCATCAAAGTCAGCATTCTTTTTCATAATCTGTTCAAACAACATTTTGGTTCTCCCTATTTCATTGTTAGATGAAATCGGACCTTGGGATGGAAATAGGGGTAGATTGTTCGGTTGTTGATACATTGGGGGCCTTTGAAAGCCTTTCCCCTTGATTTCCTTGATTGTTATTATTCCAACACCCTGGTTGTTATTTTCACCCCAGTTGTTGTTGTTGCCACTCCAATTACCCTGATTGTTCTGGTTATTGTTCCGGTTGCCCCAACTTGAATTTGAGTTGTTGTTCCCCTAATTACTATTCCCTTGTTGTTGCTGATTTCCCCAATTGCCTCTGGATCTCCATTATTGTTGTTAGTTGGAAGAATTGCCCCTTTGGCCCTGGTAGTTGTTCATGTATTGCACTTCTACATTCTGCTCATCATACCCATTATCTTGGAACCCACCACTATCTTGGTCATATTGATTCGAACTCCTTTGGTTCTGTTGACCTCTTTGTCTTCTTTTGTTCACTAACATGTTGACACCCTTCAGAGCATTTACTTGTCATAAAGTTTGAACCTCCTGTAATTGTGCCTTTGCTAGCTGGTTCATTTTTGTTATCAGTTCTGTTATTGCCTGCCCATGATCATGGGGGAGCTCTTTGTGCAAATGAATGACCGTGAGGTCACCCTGTGGAATATTTTCTCTACTTTTCCAAGCGGAGGATGTGTCAGCCATCTCATCCAATATTGCATTAGCCTCATCATACTGTATGTTCATGAATTTGCCCTCGACGAGTTGGTTCATTATACATTGATTTGTTGTGTTAATGCCTCGTTAAAATGTCTATTGTATCATTTCCTTAGTCATATCATTATTTGGGTATTCCTTTACCATATAATGGTATCTCCCCCATATATCATGCAGTGGTTCGTTGGGCTCCTGTTTGAAAGCTAAGATTTCATCCCTCAAGGTTGCCATATGCCCCAGCAAGGAAAACATTGCAATGAATTTATCCACCACTTCATCCCAAGTAGTGATGGAATGGTTGGAAAGCCGTTCAAGACAATCCAAAGCTTTCCCTCTAAGTGAAAAAGGGAATAGTCTAAACTGAAGTGCATCCTGTGACACATTTGTTTGCTTGCTCCCCCAACAGGTATCCACGAAGCCCTTAAGGTGTTTGTAAGCATTCTGATGGGGAGCACCTGTGAAATACCCTCACTGCTCCAACAAAGTCAACATCACATTTGTAATTTGGAAATTGCCCGCCTGGATCCGGGGTGGGACAATTGCACTAGCATATCCTTGGTTTGGAAGCACCAGCGGAGCCACTCTTGGAGGTAGTGGGGGAGGGTCTGGAACATTATCATTGGCCTGGCAGCCTCTCCTTTGTCCTTGAGGAACTAGAGGCACCTCATCTTCACCGTTATAATCAACCTCCTCCCCCGAGATTACGTTTCCAATAGGGTCATTGTTGTTGTTTGCCGCCATTTTGTACCCGAATTAGCGTAACACACAAATTAGTATCATAGAAGGAAAGAAAAACAATACACAAAACTATTTAGTTAGCTTCCCCGGCAACGGCGCCAAAAAGTGATCGGGTCCAACCCTACACCACTATAGAGTGGTGAGAACGATTAATGTAGCTTTTACCCGAGAAGGTCGGGATCAAATCCACATGGAGGTAGAATATTTGGGAGTTGGATTCCTAGCTAAACTAGCAGTGTGTAGTGCTCTTGGTTACATTTCCAATCATAATTGTTTGTTTGTTACTTCTAATTTATACTAAGGATGTGCGAAATTAAGCTAAGTATAAATGTTGGTAAGGTTTTCTAAATGATTAAAGAGACACTAGGGAAATGACTTTCTCCTAGGTGAATACTTGACCAGTTCTAAAGCCTAAGGCAAATTTGTTATGTAAGGGATTGCAATATAGCCAATGCATGAAACTACTCAATTTATACCTCTCGGTAGCTTGAGTGACTTTGCCCTAATTTACTTTCTCAAGACCAATTGGGTGTCAAAATTGTGCAAGCAATATAGGCTTAAGTCGGGTATTACTATCTCTAGGTTTAACCCTTTAATTGGGGCTATCAATCTCTTGAATACGCCCTAATTCCTTGTTGGCCTGATTTTCCCTCAAGCTCTATTTCTCAAGAAGAGCACAAGTCAAAAAGGCACAAATTAGTGTTTGCAACCACTAATTCAACATGGAAAACACACATCAGGCCAAGTATGAACCACTCATAAACATCTAAGCCCCAAAACAAGAGACCTATCAAATACCCATATTAGGGTTGAGCCACAACCCTAGCTAATAGGTCTAGCTACTCATAATAATAGAAGAAATAAAAAATTTAGATGAATAATAACCCATAAAATATAATTACAAGCTAATATTAGAAGATTCAATATTGAACAAGCTACAAAATTACTCAAAATAGGTTAAAAATGGCCTTCACGTTCTTAGCTACATATAAGATACCCTAAAAATACTAAAAAGAAGTATTTATACATGGCTAAATTTTTTGGAAGAAAATACCCTTAATGGAGGTACCGCGGATCACGGAAAATGGACTGCAGCCACGGTGAGGCTTTTTGGCTTCAAATCTTGCTCTTTGAATCTGGCCACCGCAGACCACAGAAATTGAACTGCGGCCGCGATGGCTTCACCGCGGATCACAACAAATGGGTCGCGGACCGTGGTGACTTGAAACTCCCAAACTATATGTTCTCTAAATCTATTTTCCGTAGACCGCAACAAATGGAATGCGACCGCGATGGGGCTACCGCGGACCGCTAAAAATCAATCGCGGTCGCATTGCTTGAAACTCAAGAAATGCATCCTCTCTGATCTTTTCCACCACACACCGAGATAAAAGCATTGGGGTCGCGGTGGGTCTATTGCAGACGCAGTAGGTTTACTGCTGTAGCAGTGCTTTGACTTTTTCTTAGCACTTGTGCAGGTTTCACTCCTTTTTGAGCTGGTTTTAGCTTCTTGTCACATTTTTGACCAAACACTGCAAACAAGCACAACATGTAAGATTTCTTGATTACTTGTATACATTTTTAATCCAAAACTCACGAAAAAAGGAGTATAAAATAGACTAGAATCCCTAGTTATCACGTGCCAACTCAGCAAATATTTTCTCGTACTAGTCACAGTCATACCCTCCAGCATAGATGCTCAAGCTGCTTACGCAACTTCTTTCTGTGAGTATGTGGTATAAACTTCTATAAGAAGATAACTAAGAACCAATTCCATGTAAGTGGTGTTGTTCCAGCTTATCTACCTTACTCATACGTCTGCCACCACCTGTAAGCTGGCCCTATTAACTGAAAAGTAGTAAAGTCAACCCTACTAGAGTCCACAAATATCGTTGTGCAAAGAATTCGGTGGCACATATTAAGAAAACCCTAAGCATTCTCTAACTCTCCTCCACCAAATTGGGCATCTAGAAATGTTCTAACCTCTTCTGCTCCACATCAGTCATAGATGGTCCAACGTCGGTCCGAGCAGCAATAACTGGTTGAACTGGAAACATCACCGGTGTCTGACAGCCCTGATCTATCTAATCCGGTGTATGGGCAGCGGGAGTCTGGGCTCCTCCCCCAGCCTGTGAGGTAGGTGGTGACTAGTATCATGCCCACATGAGCCAAGCTTGTGTGCACACTCAAGATCTGAGCCAAAGTCTCTTGAAAGATGGGTATAGCAATAGATATCACCGGTGTCTGAGTTGTCCCACCAGCTCAACAGTATCCGGGACCAACTCTTCCCGTGGAGCAACTAGTAACTCCAAAGGTGCTGATCTAGCTTCAGTGCGAGCCCCACCTCGGACCCTACCTTAACCCCAGCCTCTCATAGCCCTAAGTGGTGGTACTAGTGCCTACTCACATGATCTGGCTGAATATGTCCTTACTATCTTTGAGAGAATAGAAGAGTAAAGGTTCAAACTTTGAAATTAACAAATCTGGACGATAAGAATGCACGAAGTTGAAGTTTCCTAACAGTTCGGTAACCTCTCGAAGATAAGCACATATGTCTCTATACCAATCCACAAGACTCTACTAAACTTACTCATGACCCATAGAACCTTTGAACCTAGGGTTCTAATACCTACTTGTCACGACCTAAAACCACAAATTGGTCATGATGACGCCTAACTAACTTGTTAGGCATGCCAAACATAATAAAAGTGGAACAAGATAACAGAAACATGGAAAACACTACAACTCTAAAGCTAATAACATGAAATAACTATATTGATACATAATAATACAGAGTCATGAGCTCTAAAATAGAAATACAAGTATGAAATACAAAGTTAAATACTGTCTGAATGAAAATAACAGTACTAAATTAAAAAGAGACGCCAAAATTATGGTTGAGATGCAACTCTACCTCTTCTCTTGAAGATAAATTGAGCAACAATTCACATCTACCGATGGCTAAGTCCAATACCTAGATCTACACAATTAAGTGCAGAGTGTAGTATGAGTACAACCAACCCCATGTACTCAGGAAGTATCATAATAATCTTGGAGAAGTAATAGAAGCAAGAATTATCAGTGATACTCGCTAATAACCTGCTCAGCTCACAAATCACACAAGTATATACCAATAATATGATCAAGTCATGAATCACGGATAAATCCACCTTGGTGCACAAGATAACATAACATACTCTGCTCACTTAACAATCCAGTAGATAAGGAAGATATGCAAAATAAGACATGTAAATTCCTTATCTAGCATATAAAGAAGATAAGTAAATAAAACAGGTAAACAACCAGGGAAATTGCAAGTAAAGAAGAAATACAATCACAAAATCAAACACTGCCATTTTTCCTCCTACTGCATGCACACCATCAATAGAGAAACATGATAGGGTAACCCTAAGGGTATGGGTCCTTATCCACATGATACACAGACAACTCATGTGCCAATAATATCTCAATCGCACGGACAACTCACATGCCAATAATAATAGTATCACAGAACCACATAGACAACTCAAGTGTTATCATATATCAACCGTACAAACAACTCATGTGCCAATAATCCTAACCGCACGTACAACTCACATGCCAATAACTACAATAACACGGACAACTCACATGTTAATAATTACAATCGCACGGACAATTCATGTACTACCAGTCCAGTCCATTCCACACAGAAGAAATATATACAAATTTACATGTGCATGATTAGTGGATATCAAATTTCATACTTACGGACCAGTATAAGTGACATGCTAAAGTGTATGCAGGTGCATAATATGCTACCATAGCTCAAATCAGGAAATTTCATCATGAAACTGGCAATTATCAAGTTAAATTAGAAGATTAACCTCTATGTAACCTCAGACATGGTTCAATTATCTCATAGAGGGTTACAAACACAAGAAACATCACAACATGGAGCATAGAAATCAATTTGAGGCATACCATAGCCTAAACAATACTCCAAGCATGAATAATACTCTGGTGCTCACACATGGGCTCAACCCCTCATATGTGCACCACCCATAGCACATAGCCATAAAAATAATCCAGGTAACTAGTGCTTCAACCAAGTTCAGGTAAGATACATACCTCAAGCAAACTAAATTAGTACTCTAGAAAGCCTTTCCCGCGTGAATCAACCTTTGAACGGCTCGAATCTAGCCAAAAAATCTTAATAATATCAATAAAAGCCATAGTTAATAACCCCAAACAATAAGCTATGATCTTGAATCAATTATGCAAAGTCAACCCCAAGCCCACACCCCCAAACCCGTCAAAACTCATAAATCCCGAATATTTCATTCCAATACGAGTCCCAACATGCGTGTTTCCTTCAAATCCAAACTCAAATTGACCCTCAAATCATTAATTTTCACTCTAAAAAACATAGCCCAAATTCCACCTTAAATCCACATAAATTAAGTTTAAAAATCCATGGGTAATCAATATCTATGATCAAAATCAATTAAAGTGCACTTACCCCTTCAATTGTGGTGAAAATCCCTATAAACATCGCCTTTAGCCGAGCTCCACAACTCCAAATAATGAGAAAATGGTCAACCCGTTTGAACTAATATTTTGTCTAGCATTTCTGCATTTGCCGACAAAACTAATTCATCTGCGGCTCCTGTTCTATGGAAACAAACTCGAATCTATAAGAATGACTTAAACTCCTGAGCTCTCGCATCTGTCGCCCGTCCTCTGCATCTGCGGGTCCACTTTTGCACCCCAAACTCCGCATATGCGATCCCTGGTTCCTCCAGCCTAGCTCTGCTTCTGCACATCAAAGTATGCTCATGTGGCTTTGCATCTATAACCATATTTTCATAGATGCAAAAACACCAGAACTCAGCAAAACAACTGCAGCAATGCCAACCCAATCCAAAATGATCCGAAACTCATCTGAAGCACCCCCCAAGTCTCCCAGGACCACATCCAATCAAGACAACCATTACATAATCATAACACGGACCTACTCGAGGCCTAAAATATTACCAAACAACATTAAAACTACAAATCATGCCTCGATTCAAGCCTAAGAAACTAATCCAAATTTCTAAATACAAGACTTATGCCGAGCATGCCTAAACAACTCGGAATGACCTCAAATTTTGCCTACAAGCGACCTATTCCAACTCCCGAAAATACAATCTGGATCTGATATCATCAAAGTCAATTATCGGTCAAACCTATGAACCTTCCAAACCTTCAACTTCCCAACTTTTGCCAAATAGAGCCAAATTAACCTATGAACCTCCAAATCTTAATCCGGACATATGACTAAGTCAAATACCACCATACGACCTATTGGAACCATCAAAATACAATTTCAGAGTCATCTGCACAAAAGTAAAACTCCAATCAACCCTCACAACTTAAGCCTCCAACTAAGGGACTAAGTGTCCTAATTCAATCTAAAGCTACCCAAAATCAAACCAACAACCCAAATCACATAACGACCAATACATATATAAAAGACATAAAATAGGAAAAATGAGGCTAAAATACTTAGAATAATTTGTCAGTTCGTTACAATATGGGGGATGAAAGTGATGAAGATGAAATAATAGAGGAGGAGCAATTGGGATACAAACACTGCCAAAAACACACAATGGCCCGATTGTGTGATTATGTTACTAATGATGTCCTGAAATTGAGTCTGTCTTGTCCTCCATCTACTTCATAGCATCACATATGTATGCCTTATCCTTTAATACAATATGTGAATTGCGATAAATTCTCTACACAATAAAGGGCTTTTCTCGTAGCAATCACTGCAACTCATGAACCGGCTCACCTCTTTGAGGCCGTAAAAGATGGAAATTGGAGAGAAGCAATGAGATTAGAAATATAGGTGCTAGAGAATCACAGATATTGGTAATAGAGGATCTGCCTCCTAACAAAAGGGCTCTTGGTTGCAGGTGGGTATACAAGATAAAGTACAACTCTGATAGAACAATTGAGCGACACAAGGCGTGCTTAGTTATTTTCAAGAATTATCAAGTAGAGTGGATCGACTGTAATGAAACGTTTGCCCCAGTGAAAAAAGGGTGACTGTATGCACATTTTTTGATGTAGTAGTGACAAAGAATTGGGAGTTTGTCACGACCCCAGTTCGCCCTCCGTGAACTATCGTGAAGACACCTAGTCTCTACGACTAGGTAAGCCTAACAATTCCGGAAAAGGAAACAACAGAATAAGAGAAATAAAAACTTGCAAAATAAACGTAGTGAAGATTTAAAGATGTCGCTAGGCATATACAATACAAACTCTCAAACTGAAACTACACTTCCCCAAACCCGAAATCTCATGAAATCACAAGCTGTGGAATAACTACAGTGTCTAACTCTAGAATGTCTAAACAAAAGTAACTACAGAAGGGCTAATACTATAAGAGAGAATGGAAAGGGACTCCTCGGCCTACGGACATAGCATATATACCTCGATATCTCTAGAGAAATCACCTCGCCTCAAGTGTAGTAGGGCTGAGTCGAAGTACCTGGATTTGCACATGAAAAACATATGCCAAAAGGGTATGATTACACCACAACGGTACTCAGTAAGTGTCAAGCCTAACCTCGATCGAGTAGTGACGAGGAAGGTTATTGAGCGACTGATTATAACTGAAAAACGAGGTAAAATAGTATGGAATACGACAATATAATTAAATGTTATCAGTATGAAGTAACACAGAATAATAAGAATAACAAAAACTATAACAGAGACAGAAGTAATCACAGAAAGAATACAACTCAACATAGAGATAACAACCGGGGATCTCCTAGGATACTGTCCTGTAGCCCCAAATATAAATATCCAGTGGATCTCCCGGGGTAACGTCCCGTAGTCCAACTCATAATGCGCGAGTATCTACCAGAATCTTGATCCGTAGTCCCAAATGTAAATACCCAGTACTGGGGAAATCTACTAGGTGTAGTCCCGTAGTTCGAATATAAAAGTGCAGGGGGAGCTCCCGGAATATCAATCCGTGGTCCCAAGGTAAACAGGCAGGTGGGGGATCTCGCGGGATACCCTCCTGTAATCCCAAAGTAAACACATAGCAGCAATACAAAGAATACTCAATTTAATTCAAATTTCATACCAAGGTAAAATAGGTATTTCTAACCTAGCATGTTGCACATAATCCAAATAAGGCAGTTTGAGCAAATAAGCAATTAAGTCAATTAGACATGCTTCCCTAAGCTAATAGCAGGCTTAGATTACAAGTAGTATAAATAGGAAAAGGAATCACAATTATAGATAGTTAATGAAAATGAATTTTCAACAATTAGCACAAGTACACACTCGTTACCTCACGTACAAGGCATTTCGAATATCAACAATACCAAATCCTAAGGGGAGTTCCCCCACACAAGGTTAGGCAAGCCACTTACCTCGAACCAGCTCAAAATCAACCCGAAACCACGCTCTTGCCACGAGTACTCGACTCCAAATGGCCCAAATCTATTCAAATCAATTGCATAATGTAAATAACACTTCAAATAACTAATTTAACTAATTAATTCTAAGCTAATACATAAAATTAGGAAAAATGATCAAAATACCCCTCGGGGCCACGTCTCGGAATCGGGTAAAATTTACAAATTCAGAATCCTCACACTCTCACGAGTTCATACATACCTAAATTATCCAAATCCGATGTCAAATCCCCAATCAAAACTCGAAAATTAGGCCTAAGAATTTTCCCAAATTTTCCCCCAATTTCTCACCCCAAATCCAAAATTAGATGATGAATTCATGTTTAGATTATTGGGTTATAAGCAAAACTTAGTTAAGAATCATTACCCGCAGAAGCTTTCCAAAATTCATCTCCTACCGAACGCCCAATTCAGTTTTGCAACTTATGAACTCAAACCCTCAATTTCTATCTTTTCTGCCCAACAAATCCGCTTCTGCGGATATTGGACCGCACTTGCAGTCCTGCTTCTATGGAAAATCAACTGCACCTGCGCTAATTCATTAATTTCCCATTTCCGCACTTGCGACCAATTTATCGCATCTGCGGTCTCGTAAGTGCGTGCACACCTTCGCACCTGGGGCTTCTAGCCTTCCTCACTTGGCCATATCTACAATCTCTCAGCCGCTTCTACAGCACTGCACCTGCAGTCCCATTCATGCAGGTGCGATTATGATAGGTTCAGCTAGCCTCAAATTCTTCCTAAGTCCAATTCAACTTCCATTAAGCACCCAAAACTCACCCGAGGCCCCCGGGACCTCAATCAAGCATGACAACCAATCCTAAAACATCATTAGAACTTGTTCCAATCTTCAGAGCGCTTAAAACAACATCAAAACACCAATTTAGCATCGGATGCAAGCCTAAGAACTTCAAAACTCTCAAATTACATGTTCGATCAAAAAGTCTATCAAACCTCATCCGAATGACTTGAAATTTTGCACAAACAATTCAACACTATAGAGCTACTCCAACTACCACAATTCCATTCCGACCCCGATATCAAAATCTCACTATCGAACCGAAAACATCAAAAATTCTACTTTTGGGATTTCAAGCCTAAATGAGCTATGGACCTCCAAACACAATTCGAACATGCTCCTAAACCCGAAATCACCCAACGGATCTAACGAAAACAACAAAATTCCATTTCGATGTCGTCTTCACATTGTTCAAACTACGATCCAAATTCTAAAACTTAAGCTCTTATTTAGGGACTAAGTGTCCCAAAACTCTCTAAAACTCTAAATAAATCCTCCCGGCAACTCACAATAGAAGAAACAAACATGGGCAATACAGTTAATAGGGGATCAGGGTGCTAATTCTTAAAACGGCTAGCTAGGTCATTATATCCTCCTACACTTAAACATTCGTTCGTCCTCGAACGAGCATAGAGACATAACTGAAGTAGTGAAAAGATGAGGGTAACGGCTGCGCATATAATGCTCAATCTCTTAGGTCGCCTCCTCGACCGACTGACCCCGCCACTAAACCTTCACTGATGCAATGTTTTTTGACCTTAGCTTTTGAACCTACATGTCCAATATTGCCATCGGCTCCTCAACATAGAATAGATCCTTGTCCAATTTGACTGAACTCAAATCCAACACGTGCGTCGGATCACTGTGATACCTCCGGAGCATTAAAATATGAAATACCGGATGAACTCCTGCCAAGATGGGGGTAAGGCAAGCTCATAAGCAATCTTCCCAACACTTCTCAATATCTCAAAAGGGACAATAAACCTCGGCTCAAATTCCCTTTCTTCCTAAATCTCATAACGCCCTTCATAGGCAAAACCGAAGCACAACCCACTCTCCAACCATATAGGAAACATCACGAACCTTTTGATGACGTCCAAATCCACTACTAAAAAGTAAACGGATACGGTCATATGCAATATAATTTACCCAACTATGAGTCGGGGTCGAATCCCACAGGGAACAATATGTAGGCGATTAGGAATGTAAGAGAATTATCACTTGTTATGCAATTCCAAACACTTAGATTTGGTTTTGGAAAATATTTATGCCTAAATGCGAAAATTTAAACTAACCTAGAAGGCAAGTAAAATGATCAATGGCTACAAGTATTTATGTGCCTGGAATTACACTCAAGTAACGATCTAATGTATTTCACGATTTTACAAATATGAGCGAGTTTATGTTAATTAGCCACTGGAAATAATTCTATATTAGCTTCTTCCAAACACTAAAAAGACTACCAAATTAAATTATCCCTAAAACAATTAAGAGATTAAGAACACCCGATTATGGCTACAAGTAGTTCAATCTTATCCCTAGGTAGAATCTATAAAATGAGGGTTAACGCATCAAGTTCTTGTTAATTAATCTTTCCCAACCCCAAATAATCTTTCTCAAAGTTAACTCGAAGTTAATGGGCAAATCCTAGCATTAGCTAATCCAGTTGGAAAAATTAAAGAACAAGAATAATTAAAGTAACTCACTTCATAAAAGAATAAAAATCATTCAATACATAAGCACAACAAGGTATTTAATCCATATTTTAAATATGAATATTTTCATAAACAAGATTAAAGTGGTAGATACAACACTACACACTTAGATATACAATAAAAATCAAGGAAATGAAGAAATAAACACAAATGGGTAAGAAATTCTCAACCAAAAGCTTCAAATCTTCAAGACCAAAGTGTGTGTGCAAACCCTAGCTGCCCAACTTGTTTTCTCTAGTGTTTGGAACTGAAAATAAGCCAAAAGATATTTACAGATGAGCTGGTTTTGGTATTAAATGGTTTGGGGTTGAGAACATGTGAAATGCCTGAAATGCCTAGGTCTAATGCCCGTTGACTGCACCTGCAGAAGAATACTCGCAGGTGCGGCTTCGCAGATGCGAATAGCCTATCACAAAAGTGAAATCAACCGAAACTTTTTCACCGCTGATGCGGTCTACCAAGCACAGATACGCAACCCCAGAAGCGGTAATCTTACTGCAGATGCAGTTTCTTGCAAGGCCACTCATCTTCGCATATGTAGGCTTGTTCACGTAGAAGCGGAGTCGCTTCTGCGACCAATCTTCTGCAGATGCGGAATCACAAGGGAGTTTTGCATGGTTTTCACCCTTTTTTTGCTTAATTCCACTCCAATTGAATTCAACTCACTTCATGGCATCGTTTACCTGAAAATCTAACAATACACACCATAAACGACCTCATATTATAGTTAAAAGACATAAAAACTAAAGAAAAGACACTAGAATGAGTGGTAAAATCACCACTCATCAACACCCCCAACTTAAAGCTTTTACTTGTCCTCAAGCAAATCAAAACCAACTCTTCAATGAGGCTTTACCATTTAAAGCACAAATAGTATTGCTATTATTTACAAATCACATTCTCCAATTAAGCACCATACTTATGGATTTGGTTGGTACAAATAATTAGGCTCAAGTATATGCATCTTACCCGAATAACTCCCTCATTTAGAAACAACTTCAAGAAGTGCAAGAGAGTTTCAAAATAATCAAGTGACAAGAATAAGTCTCAAGAAATTACCCAAAAGCACTAGTCCACTACATATGCTCAACTTAACTCATTTCCGGGTGTATCAATTTCACCAATCCATCCTAATTTATGTGCCCTCACAAGAAGAAAGTCCCAAAATCACTATATTTACAATACAACATATGGGACAAATTGACAAAGACACTTACTCTCACAAAGAATTTCAAGTGCTAGAACATTTCATGCCATAAGCTTGCCCTTATTTTAATTCATCGCCTATTCAAGAACAATCGGTTGGAGATCCCATAAGGACCTTTTAAGCTTATAATATAGGTTTAGGAAAGGGTTGGATAAGCATTTGGGATACAAGTGACTGCACCCTCCTTTATCACTACTCACATTTGTCTTTCTTTTTTTACTTTGTTTCTTTTCAAACCACATAGCCTCTTTGGCATCTAGTTACCAATTTCCACTTTGACACAACACCCCCAACTTAGGATTTTTAACTCATTCTCAATGTTCAAGGAGGGACGGGTTCAAAAGAGGGAATTATTTTACAAAATGGGAAAGGTTTGTAATGAGGTGGCCAAAGAAAAGGTTGAAGGCTCAAATAAGGTACTACTGATAGTATTTATGCAATGGTAAGCTTGAAAGGCTAAAGAGGTTTTACAAATATCACAATGAATGCCTAAGATCATCCCTCCTACCAAACATAACTAACATTAGCGTTGAAAGACCAACCGGGCAAGTTCTAGATGATAGAAGTAAACACAAGATGTATTTGTACAAAACACTAATACACATGGCACATGAATTAATCAAGACAGATCAATTTCATTTTCTTATTAGAGCATCTAGAGCAATATTATTCAAACTATTGGGCAAAGAGTTACTAAAAGAGCCAAAAATTTATCACAAAAATTATTCTTCACCATGCAACTTACTTGTTTTAATTCAAAACCAAAATTCGGAGGGGTATTCTTAATTCATATTTCACATACAAGAGACTAATTTTGTTAGTACCAAATAATCCAAAAGTCTCCTCCTAGAAAAACAAGAATAATTCCCTTAAGAAAGTTGTCACGCCATCTATCATAGGGAAAAGTCACCCGGTTCACTTCAAAAATGTTTCTTGGGAAAGAACCGTAGCATGAAGAAAAACCAAGGAAATACTACTAAGGAAATAAAAATAACAGAACAAAACTACTAAAGAGGATACTAAAATAAAAGTGACTAATACTAATAACACCAAGCTACTAAAGAAAATAAATAACGAAAGAAAGATAAAAATAGACTAATAAAACCAAGCTCAGCAAGAGCACATGATATAGCAAAATAAGCCCGGCAAGGGCACACAATATCATAGTATGAATACAATATACTCCTAAAGCCACCAAACTAAAAATATTGCAGTGTACCCACTGCACAATATCAAAAGTAAAAAAAAGTAGTTTGAGGGTCTCCCTGAGTTATGTATCAGACTAGCAGACTGTGGGAGGAAGACTGATCATTGTTGTGCTGAAATCGTAGCCTCATCATTATCAATCTCATCATCATCATCACCATTAGTGTTTGACATGAAGGAGTACTCCTCGCTATTATCTTTAGTCCTCACTGGTATCTTATTGCCTGGCTGCCCCCATTTGAAGATGGCCTTTATGCCTCTCCACATCTTGATCATTAAGTTGCTCTTCTTCTTGTTCTTCTCCTTCTCCTTCTGGAAGTCTAACTAGAGATTTGCATGCACCTTGGCCAAGTTGCCGTAGGCTGTCTCGAGTCTGCTAACTGATGCTGCCATCTTCTCCTGAGATTCTGCCTGACTTTTCTACGCATCTAAGTAACTCCTCATATCTTTCCTGGAGAAGTACGCGGGCCTAGGCCGGGAGGATGAGGGCCCACTCGGAAGCTGTGAAACTAACTCTTGGATGGATGCAAGATCGGAGTTTAGCGCCCCAAGTGGTCCCTCAGGTGCAGCTACCTCTGATGAAGACTCTGGACCGGTAATAGAAGTGGTGACTTTCCTTTTCTTGCTTTTTACTGCACTCCCATCACATGTTACTCTCAGTGGATGAAAAGGTTTATCAGTTGGCAACCAATGATCGGTGCCACACACCTCAACCTCTGCCCTCATGCATAACCGTGTGATCATCAACGAAGGGAACATCAACCCTGTATCATTGTCCAACAAATACTCCCTCAGCTCCCGCATGATAGAGTAACTGACATTCACAAGAATGCCATCCAGGATGCATGCAATGATCAATTCTCGGGTGTAGGAGGCATCAGAGACATTTTCGCAAGGTGACACCCTGTTGTAGAGGATGTACAGCCACATATTTACTTTAGTTGTGAAGTCAATTGACTTCAAAACTTTTATCCTGTTTCCCCATTTTGCTCACTTGCTTGGAGGTTTGAGTTTTGAGACAATCCATTCCCCGTTGTCGAATTGGTCCTTCTCTCGCACCGGCTCAATTGGATAGTTAGGAATCCAAAGAATGTCATTGATCTGCTCCATCCCAAGCCTTACTAATTTTCCTCTAATGATGAGTTGTGGGTTGGCAAAGTCCGTGCGCTTAAGATTCACGTAGAACTCACAAACCCACTCCTCATTGGCTTTGCACGGAGTGGGAATGAAACATGACCATTTGGAGGCTTGTAGACGAGCATAGAAATAAGGGAGCCGCTCGACCAATTTCTCCTCGACAATCCCTTTTCAAAAATTATCTTTTTGGTGGCGAGATTTTCATAATATCTACGCTGACAGTCAGCCAACATGAAGCGTGAGTTATCAAATTGTTCCTCAACCTCCACCTCAATGTCATGATATTGTGGAGCATTTTCGTTCATGTTCAGGTCCATTTTAGATCAAAGTATCTTTAAAAAATCAACACAATGTTAGTCGGGCAATCGAACCATGTTAAGCAATCTAAAACACTGTAATTAGGCCAAAGAAACAAGTTGAACGGACCTGAGAAAGGCTAGTTGCAAAGCTACCGGAATTAGGCAGACTGCCCAGTTTCCGCACCTGCGAAAGATTCAATGCAGGAGCGGTCCTGCTTCTGTAGGATTTTCACCACATCTGCAATTTTGCTCAGGCTGTCCAAAATTGCACTTGTGGATAAATCATCACAGGTGCGAGAACGCATCTGCGGTAGAGTTTTCGCATCTACGATGTTCGAACAAGGGTTTAACTGCCCATAATTTTTCAGCTGTGGCATAGTTTTTTTCCCCCACTAATTTGTACGCAAGACATCCAAATTAGTTTCTTATCTCAGAGTACTTTTCATTTATGAACCTTTTTTCGTACCTTTAAGTGCATCACCTTTTCCAAGTACTTTTTCATCATCTTGTCATATTAATAATAGGGATCTATGACTCTATTAATGTTGAATTTCAAGTACCTAACACAAAATTTTCTTTTCGACGATTTATTGAGTACTTTGTAGGTAGTTTTTAAATCATTTCTTCTTCACACAATTTGGGTACTCAGATTCCCTCAAATTTGTTTCATAGTAAGCAGCGCACACTAACCTACGCTCAACCAAATTCCTCACCCTAATATTAGCCTAAATCAGAGGGGGTCTTGGGACTAGAGGGACACGGCCATGATAGGCCTAAGAAAAGAAGAAGGAAAACAGAGAAGACAAGGGGAGAGGTGAGTAGATGAGAACCAAGAGAAAATACTTGTGTCTTATGTGAGTGCACTAGAATTCACGAGCAATGGATGTTTTGGAGTATGTTAGAGATGGGGGAGTTTAGGGTTGGGAGAACAAAGACAGAATATACTTGAGGAAATAAGAGATCTAATTTTTTAACATCTTCCCGATTTCCGCATCTATGGTATTTTATCGCTTTTGCGGCACTATTTGTGCGGCCAATGAAACGCATTTGCGCAAAGGGCCGCTTCTGCGGTAGGAAAAGTGCTTCTACGTGACCGCATCTGCGAGCATAATTCCGCAGATGCGGTTACACCAGATAACTAGTGCTTAGAATTGCAACCACTATTTTGTGCAATTCCAACGTCCCAAACTCCTTAATTCAACTCCAAGAAATTTGAAACTTAGCAGATTAGTCAAAAATAATATACTAAGCTATTTTAAAAAAGAAATTTAAAAAATGACTAAAACTTTTGAAAAATGATGGGTTGCCTCCCACCAAGCACCGCCTTTAATGTCGTGGCACGACGCAAAATAACTTTACCACTTTTATCGCCACTTGGATGATATGAATTGGGCACCCAACTTGGAATCAAGCTTGTGACCACGAGCAGTGGGGGGTGGTAAGTTGATGATCAAGCCAAACCTCAATTTTTTCATTTTGCATTTCTTGGCTTTCATATGAGGAATGTCATTTTGCCTTCTTTTTCCCTCAAATTGTAAAATGTATGGCCTTTGTCTTTCCTCCTCGCAATCCCCCGTTGACTCATGTAGTTCAGTTCCCATTTCACCACACAATTACAATGTTGAAAAATGGTTGGAATGCGATATCAACCCTCTAAATTGCAATTCTTCCCGAATTTTGACATCCTCTTTCCCCCTGGACTAGAGTCAATCTCAACCAAATTTTCATTTATGCCGATTGACTCTAATTCCATATTTTTCTCGGCATCATTAACACTCATGGAGTCAATTGGAGAATGTTTAATTCTTGATTTCTCAAAGTAGAGCTCACTCTCTTCCTCAAAATCAGACTCTTCTTGACTTCCTTCTACACTCTCAAGTTGGTGGGCGTAGTGAGCCTCAACCAATATTTTCATTTGCTCTTCCAAAGTGCGGATATATTCATCATTTTGAGCCAATGCTTGTTTCAAGTCCTCAAGTGCAAAGTTTTGCGTCCTCATTTTCAAGAATGGTCTCCAACATGAACACCATCTTCTCATTTTGAGCATTTGAGAGTTCTTCTTGGTTTTGATCAAGTACCAAGGAAGGATTTTCGGCTTCCACATCAAAGGAAAATTATTGGCTATCATTAACTTCCGAGGTTTTGTGGACCTCTAAAGCTTCAAGCATTTCTCTCATTTGCATATTTAACCGTTCAAGTGCCAAGTCATTTTGGAGACTATTTTCCAAAAGCTCCTCCAAGGCACTTTTCTCTTTGTTTCCTCCCTCAAGTAGGCATTCTAACATGAGCTTGAACTCTCCATTTTGACCATGCTCAACTTCTTCCACTTCCATAACCCTATCATTTTCATCACAAAAAGTAGAATCATCATAGCGGGGGCTTAGGGAAGGGAAGGAAAAATAAGAACAATACTCCTAATGACCATTTTGACGACCACACTTATCACAAATACTTCACTTGTGGGTTTAAGATTGTGCGCACAATCCACCCCCGGGAGAATTTAAATAATTTTGCCACGAGTGTGGTCCTCCACAATAAGGACAAGGGTCATCAAATTATGAACAACTACCATCCGACCAATTTTGATTATATGATGCCATTTTTCAAAACTAAGAAAATAAATAAGAAAAATAAACCAAGATAAGGAAAATAATATTACACAAATATTCACAAGTTTGGACCAAAGTACTTACATTTATTTCTCAAACAACCTAAATTACGCCAAATTGTTCCCAGGCAACGTCACCAGTTTTGATGACGCCCAAATCCACTACTACAAAGTAAATGGACACGATCGCATGCAATATAATTTACCCAACTATGAGTTGGGGTCGAATCCCACAGAGAACAATATGTAGGCGCTTAGGAATGTAAGAGAATTATCACTTGTTATGCAATGCCAAACACATAGAATTGGTTTTGGAAAATATTTATGCCCAAATGCAGAAATATAAACTAACTTAGAAAGCAAGTAAAATGATCAATGGCTAGAAGTATTGATGCATCGGGATTTACACTCAAGTAATGATCCAATGTATTTCACGATTTGACAAATATGAGCGAGTTTATGTTAATTAGCCACGAGAAATAATTCTTTATTAGATTCTTCCAAAGACTAATAAGACATCCTAATTGAATTATCCCTAAAACAATTAAGAGATTAAGCACTCTCGATTATGACTACAAGTAGTTCAATCTTATCCCTAGGTAGAATCTATAAAATGAGGGTTAACGCCTCAATTTCTTGTTAATTAATCTTTCCCAAACCCAAATAATCTTTCCCAAAATTAATTTGGAGCTAATGGGTGAGTCATAAGGTTAGATAATCCCATTGGAAACATTAAAGAACAAGAATAATTAAAGTAACAATAACTCACTTCATAAAAGGATAAAAATCATTCAATACATAAGCATAACAGGGTATTTAATCCACACTATAAAAATAAATATTTCCATAAATAAGATTCAAGTGTTAGATACAATACTACACACTTGGATATATAATAAAAATCAAGGAAATGAAGAAATAAACACAAATGGGTAAGAAATTCTCAACCAAAAGCTTCAAATCTTCAAGACCAAACAGTGTATGCAAACCCTAGCTTCCCACCATATTTTCTCTAGTGTTTGGAACTAAAAATAAGCCAAAAGATATTTACAAGTGAGCTGGTTTTGGTATTAAATGGTTTGGGTTGAGAGCATGCGAAATACCTGAAATGCCCAGGTCTGATGCCCGTTGACCGCACCTATGGAAGAATACTCGCAGGTGCGGCTCTGCAGATGCGGATAGCCCATCGCAGAAGCGAAATCAACTAAACTCTGTCACCGCAGATGTGGTCTACCAAGCGCAGATGCACAACCTCAGAAGTGGTTTCTTTCAAGGTCACTCATCTTCACAGATGCAGGCTTGTTCACGTAGAAGTGGAGTCTTCTGCGACCAATCTTTCTCAAATGCGGAATCACAGGGGAGTTTTGCATGGTTTTCACCCTTTTTTTCTCAATTCCACTCCAACTGAATTCAACTCACTTCATGGCATCATTTACATGAAAATCTAACATTACACACCATATACGACCTCATATTATAGTTAAATGACATAAAAAATAAAGGAGACTAGAATGAGTAGTAAAATCACCACTCATCACCTTCCGGTCCGCGTAACTCTTCTGTTTGGATTGGGTTGTACAGAGTCTGTCCTGAATCACCTTAACCTTCTCCAAAGCATCCTGAACCAAGTCTATGCCCTATAATCTAGCCTCACCCGGCTCAAACCAACCAACCGGGGATTTATACCGCCTACCATATAAAGCCTCGTATGGTGCCATCTGAATGTTGGACTGATAACTGTTATTGTAGGAAAACTCTACCAATGGAAAGAACTGATCCCAAGACCCTCAAAATTCAATCACACATGCATGGAGCATTTCCTCAAGAATCTGAACAGTGCACTCAGGTTGTGCGTTCGTCTGAGGGTGAAATGTTATACTCAACTCCACTCGAGTATCCAACTCATGTTGTTCGGCCCTCCAGAACCGTGATGTGAACTAAGTACCTCTATCTGAAATGATGGAAACTGGAATACCGTGCAGACGAACAATCTCTCAGATATAAATCTCTGCCAGTCGCTCCGAAGAATAGGTAGTACACATAGGAATGAAATGTGCAGACTTGGTCAACCAATCCATAATTACCCAAATGGCATAGAACTTCCTCAAAGTCCATGGGAGTCCAACTACGAAGTCCATGGTGATCCTCTCCCACTTCCACTCTAGAATCTCTATCTGCTGAAGCAACCCACTCGGTCTCTAGTGCTCATACTTCACCAGCTGACAATTGAGGCACTGAGTGACAAACCCAACTATATCTTTCTCCATCCACCTCCACCAATAGTGCTACCTCAAATCCTGGAACATCTCCGCGGCACCCGGATGAATAGAATACCGCAAACTATGGGCCTCCTCTAAAATCAACTCTCAAATCCCATAAATATTGGGTACACAACCCCGACCCTGCATTCTTAATACCCCGTCATCACTCACATCTCTAGCATCACCATGCAAAACCTTATCCTTGAGGACAAGAAAATGAGGGTCACCAAATTGACGCTCCCGGATACATCAAACAAGGAAGACCGAGAAACCACACAAGTAGAACCCGACTGGGCTTCGAAAGATCAAATCTCACAAACTGGTTTGCTAAGGCCTGAACATCCACCGCCATGGGCCTCTCTGCCGCTGATAAATAAGCCAAACTCTCTGCCTAGCGACTTAGAGCATCGGCCACCACATTGGCCTTGCCCGGGTAATACAAGATAGTGATATCATAGTCCTTCAGAAGCACTAGCCACCTTCTCTAGTGCAAATTAATATCCTTCTACTTGAACAGATGCTGCAAACTCCGATCTTAGTATAAATCTCACAAGGCACACCGAACAAATAATGATGCTAGATTTTTAAGGCATGAACAATAGCAGCTAACTCGATATCATGGACAGGATAATTTTTCTTATGTACCTTTAACTATCTGGACACATAGGAAATCACTCTACCGTCCTACATCAATACCACTCCAAGGAAAATCTTCGAGGCATCACAATAGATAGTATAAGACCCTGAACCTATAGGCAATATCAAAATTGGGGCTGTAGTCAATGCTGTCTTGAGCTTCTGAAAGCTCGCTTCAAACTCTTCCGTCCACTGGAACGGAGCACCCTTCTAGGTCAGCCTGGTCATAGGTGTTGCAATAGATGAAAACCCCTTAACAAATCGATGGTAGTAACCTGCCAAGCCAAGAAAACTGCGGATCTCTGTAGCTGAGGATGGTCTGGTTCAACTCTACACTGCTTCCACTTTCTTCGGATCCACCTAAATACCCTCACTCAAAACTACGTGGCCTAGGAATTCCACGGAATCCAACCAAAACTCACATTTTGAGAACTTTGCATTTAAATTCTTTTCCCTCGGAGTCTAAAGCACTATCCTCAGGTGTTGATCATGATCTTCTCGACTCTGGAAGTATACCAAAATATCGTCAATAAAGACAATGATGAACGAGTCAAGATATGGCCGGAACACACTCTGCATCAAATGCATGAAGGCTGTTGGGGTATTGGTCAGCCCAAATGACATAACAAGGAACTCATAATGACCATACCGAGTCCTGAAATCAGTCTTTGGGATATTTGGCTCCCGAATCTTCAATTGTTGGTAACCTGAATGCAAATCAATCTTAGAAAACACTCGTGCACCATGTAGTTGGTCAAACAAATCATCAATACGAGGCAAAGGATAATGGTTCTTCAGTGTAACTTTGTTCAACTGGTGATAATCAATACACATATGCATAGAACCATCCTTTTTCTTCACAAATAAGACATGAGCACCCCAAGGTGATACACTGTGCCGAATTAAATACTTATCAAGAAATTCCTGTAACTGGTCCTTCAACTCCTTCAACTTAGGAGGAGCCATACGATACAGAGGAAGAAATGGGTTGAGTGCCCAACAACAGATCAATGCCAAAATCAATATCTCTGTCGGGCGAAATGCCCGAAAGGTCAGCTGGAAACACATCAGATAAATCCTGTACTACTGAACTGAATCAAGTGTAGGGGAATCAATACTGACATCTCTCACATAAGCTAGATACGCATCATACCCCTTCTCAAACATTCTCTAAGCCTTAAGGAAAGAAATAACTCTACTGGGAGTGTAATCTAAAGCACCCCTCCACTCGACTCGCGGTACACCTGGCATATCCAGTGTCATAGTTTTAGCGTGATAATCAATAATAGTATAATAGGGTGACAACCTGCCCATGCCCAGGATAATACCAAAATCTACCATGCTAAGCAACAATAATTTGGCTCTGGTCTCAAAACCACTAAGAGAAACCAAACACGACCGACAAACACTGTCCACAATAAGAGAATCCCCTGCAAAAGTAGAAACATAAACAGGGAAACTCAAAGAATCCCGAGATACACCCAAATGCGGGACAAAATAAGAAGACACATATTAATAAGTAGAGACTAGATTGAATAAAATCGATGCATCTTTATGACAAACCACGACAATACTTGTGATGATAGAATCGGAGGCAACCGCCTAGTTACGGGCAGGAAGGGCATAGTATCTGGCCTAACCTCCCCCTCTAGGGCGATTGCTACCTCCCCAATCTCCACCTCTGACTGTCTGAGTAGCTGGGTAGCAAATGGAGCTATAACCATAGCCTGAGAACTTTGGTGGGCACATTTTAATTGAGAAGTCTGTGAAGGTGTACCCCTCCTAAGTCTAAGGCAATACCTCACCATATGGCGTGTGTCACCACACTCAAAACAAGCTCTAGGAGGATGTGGAGACTTTGACTAGCTCAGGCCAGGTCTACTGGACTGACCACTGAAAGCACCCCAAGCAGGAGGCGCACTAGATACTGAAGGTGCATAATAAGGCTCCTGAGGTCTGCGAGGAACTGGAATACCACTGGTTGCTAGAAGAGTTGAATGAATAGGGCGACTCATATAACCCTTACCATGATGACTTACAGCTGGGGCACAGGCACCAGAATAATGGCCCGACTCTCGAGACCTCTTGGCCTCTCTCTCCTCTCTATCCCTAGCATGCATACCCTCAATCCTCCTAGCAATGTTCACAACCTCCTGATAAGAAATATCTATCTCCAACTCATGAGCCATGCTAGACCTGATGTTGGGAACAAGCCCTTCAATAAACTAGCAAACTCTCTCGCGAACAGTAAAAATCAAAGCTGGTGCATGTCTAGTCAAGCTAGTGTAACAGACAACATACTCCGAGATAGTCATAGTACCCTGGCGCAAATACTTAAACTTTGCACGCCATGCGGCCTTGAGGCTCTGAGGAACATACTCTCTCAGGAACATATCTAAAAACTGAGTCCAAGTCAGGAATGCTGCCTCATCCGGACTATCTAACTCATAAGTACGCCACCACTCATAGGCGGCTCCTCGAAGCTGGAAAGTAGTGAAAGAAACCTCACTCGATCCTGATATACCCGTGGTATGGAGAATACAGTAGCACTCATCTAGAAATCCCAGAGAATCATCTGATGCTAGACCACTAAATACATGAGGCTTGTACTTCTTAAACCTCTCAAGCCTCATATGCTCATCCTCGAAAGTCGTTTCCCTATCCCCGGGCTGATCTGGGACTGTAGGTTGTACAGGAATAATCTCTAGGATTGGCTAAACATGCACTCACTGCTAAAAAGTGCGGGCGGCAGGAGTCTATGCTCATCCTCCAGCCTGAGATGTGGCTGCAGCAAAGGAAAGCAACCTTGCCTGAGCTAGAGTGGTGTACATGCTCATGAACCATGCCAGAGTCCCATGAAGTGCTTGAGTAGTAGTAGTAGGCGTATCAGGTGCTTGGGCTCTGGTTGGAATTGTTTGTGGCTTCTCGGTGGTAGCTTGCATGGGTGCTCTAGCTGCACTGTATGCGCGTCCTCAGACTCTACCCCGGCTCCGGCCTCTGACGACTCCGGTAGGGGGCACGGGTGCCTAATCATCTTTGGTAGAACGTGTCCTACAATCTGTAAGAGAATAGAAGACAGAAGTTTAGAATTATGATATCAAAATCTCGCACGACAAGGAAATCAAATGAAGTTGAATTTTCCTAACAATTAAATAGCCTCTCGTAGATAAATACAAATGTCTCCGTACTGATCCGCGAGACTCTAACAAACCGGCTTATGATTCATGACTCCTGTGAACCTAGAGCTCTGATACCAACTTGTCACGACCCCAGTTCGCCCTCCTTGAACTATCGTGATGGCACCTAGTCTCTACGACTATGTAAGCCTAACAAATTGCGAAAAAGGAAACAACATAATAAGAAAAATAAAAACTTGTAGAATAAACATAGTGAATATTTAAAGATGCTGCTCGGCATATACAATACAAACTCTAAAACTGAAACTACATTTCCCAAAACCCAGAATCTCATAAAATTACAAGTTGTGGAATAACTACAATGTCTAACTTCGGAATGTCTAAACAAAAGTAAGTACAGAAGGGCTAATACTATAAGAGAGAATGGAAATGGACTTCTCGGTCTGTGGACGCGGCAGATATACCTCGAAGTCTCTAGAGAAATCACCTTGCCTCAAGGGTAGTAGGCCTGAGTTGAAGTACCTGGATCTGCACATGAAAAACATACGTAGAAAGGGCATGAGTACACCACAACGGTACTCAGTAAGTGCCAAGCCTAACCTCAGTCGAGTAGTGATGAGGAAGGTCAGGGCCCTACTTATTATAGCTGAAAAATGAGGTAAAACAATATGGAATACAACAATATAATTAAATGTTATTAGTATAAAGTAACACATGATAACAAGAATAACAACAACTATAACAAAGATAAAAGTAATCACAGAAAGAATACTGCTTAACATAGAGATAACAACCGGGAATCTCCCAGGATACCGTCCTGTAGTCCCAAATATTAAATATCCAGTGGATCTCCCGGGATACCATCCCATAGTCCAACTCATAATGCGCGGGGATCAACCGAAATCCCGATCCATAGTCCCAAATGTAAATACTCAGTACTGGGAGAATCTACCAGGTGCAGTCCTGTAGTTCCAATATAAAAGTGTAAGGGGAGCTCCCGGAATACCAATCCGTATTCCCAAAGTAAACAGGCAGGGGGGTCTCCCAGGATACCGTCCATAATTCCAAAGTAAACACACAGCAGCAACATGAAGAATACTCAATTCAATTCAAATTTCATACCAAGGTAAAACATGTATTTCTAACCTAGCATGCTACACATAATCCAAAATAAAGCAGTTTGAGCAAACAAGCAATTAAGTCAATTAGACATGCTTCCCTACGCTAATAGCAGGCTTAGATTACAAGTAGTATAAACAGGAAAAGGAATCACAATTATAGTTACTTAATGAAAATGGATTTTCAATAATTAACACAAGTACAAACTCGTCATCTCACGTACAAGGCATTTCAAATATCAACAATACCAAATCCTAAGGGGAGTTCCCCCACACAAGGTTAGACAGGCCACTTACCTCTAACCGACTAAAAATCAACACGAAGCCACGCTCTTGCCACAACTACTTGACTCCAAATGGCCCAAATCTATTCAAATCAATTGCATAGTGTAAATAACACTTCAAGTAACTAATTTAACTAATTAATTCTAAGAAAATACGCGAAAGTAGGAAAAATGACCAAAATGCCCCTCGAGCCCACATCTCAGAATTAGCTAAAATTTACAAATTCACAATTCTCACACTCTCACGAGTTCATACACACCTAATTTATCCAAATCCGATGTCAAATCCCCAATCAAAACTCAAAACTTAGGCGTAAGAACTTTTCCAAATTTTTCCCCAATTTCTCACCCCCAAATCCGAAATTAAATGATGAATTCACGTTTAGATTAATGGGTTATAAGCAAAAAGGAGTTAAGAATCATTACTCGCAAGCTCTCTTAAAAAATCTTTCCAAAATTTGTCTCCTACTGAGCTCCTATTTTTATTTTGCAACTTATGAACTCACACCCTCGATTTCTCTCTTTTCTGCCCAGTAAATCCGCTTCTGAGGCCATGGGACTGCACCTGCAGTCCTGCTTCTACGGAAAATCAACCGCACATATGCTAATTCATTAATTTCCTATTTCCGCACCTGCGACCAATTTATTGCATCTGTGGTCTCGCATGTGCGTGCACACCTCTGCACCTGTGGCTTCTAGCCTTACCTCACTTGGATGCATCTGCGGACTCTCAGTCGCTTTTGCAGCACCGCACCTGTGGTCCCATTTATGCAGGTATGGTTATGATAGGTTCAGCTAACCTTAAATTCATCCTAAGTCCAATTCAACTTCCATTAAGCACCCGAAACTCACCCGAGGCCCCCGGGACCTCAACCAAATATGTCAACCAATCCTAAAACATCATTCAAACTTGTTCCAACCTTTGGAATGTTTAAAAAAACATCAAAATACCAATTTAGCATCGGATTCAAGCCTAAGAACTTCAAAACTCTCTAATTACGCTTTCGACCAAAGGGCCTTTCAAACCTCGTCCAAATGACCTAAAATTTTGCACACACGTTACATTCAACATTACGGAGCTACTCCAACTCCTGTAATTCCACTCCAACCCCAATATAAAAGTCTAACTATTGAATTGGAAACTTAAAAAATTCAACTTTCGGCATTTCAAGCCTAAATGAGCTACGAATCTCCAAAACACAATCCGCACATGCTCCTAAACTTGAAATCACCCAACAGAGCTAGCGGACTGATGGAATTCTATTCCGAGGCCGTCTTCACACTATTTTGACTACTATCCAAATTCTAAAACTTAAGCTCTCATTTAGAGACTAAGTGTCCTAAAACTCTTCGAAACTCCAAATAAATCCTCCTGGCAACTCACAATAGCAGAAACAAAAATAGGGAATGCAGTTAATAGGGGATCGAGGCGTTAATTATTAACATGATCGGCCAGGTTGTTATAGAGTTACATCAAATAAATGTACATAATACCTTTCTGGATGGGGATTTTCAGGAGGAGTGTACATGAAATTTCCTCCTATATTTCGAGTTGCAACTCCAGGAAAAGTATGCAGACTTCGAATGTCCCTTTATGGGCTAAAGCAAGTGCGAAGGTGCTTGTTCGCTAAGTTTTCGGCTGCCTTGGAGGACTATAGGTTCAAGAATTTATACTCTAGTTACTCTATTTTTACTTTGAAAAAGGTTGAAGTTTGAGTAAATATCTTTATGTATGTTGATAATTTGATTATCTCTACCAATGAACTCGAGGCTTTTTGCAAGTACAAAAAATATCTTGGCAAATGCTTTCACATGAAGGATTTGGGTAAGTTGAAATATTTTTTAGGAGTGGAAGTCTCTAGAAATTTAGAAGTTATCTTCTTTAGCCAAAAAAGATATACCTTGGCTATTATCTCAAAGGTTGGTTTATTAAGTGCTAAGCATGTGGATTGGAATAGAATCATCACCCATATCTTGGAAAACTAAGAAGCAATATACCGTCTCTCTATCGAATGTAAAAGTTGGATATCATTCTAGTGCACCAGGTACTTCTCGGGCTAGAATAATGATTCTGAACCCTACTACTCTTACATTAGAACAGAAGAATGCCCTGACCTTCTATACTTTTTGATTTACCCCATAGGTCACTGTCGCATCACCGCCAGGAAGTCAGGGTGGTATGATTGGACAGATTATAGGGTTTAGTGAATGACTGAAATATGCCATAAATCTTGGTATAGATCAAAAGGGTATGGATAGGGTGAACCGTAGGAAGGCTAAGGAGAAAGCCTTGAGGAAAAAGACAAGTGACTTCGTAGTTAGAGAAATAGGGAGCAAAAGAGCATGAGATCCTGCAGGCAGTCCCAGCAGTCTTTCTTAATTAGAAATTGTTTTGAGTGTTGAGGTTGATGGCATCTTAGGACGGATTGTCCTAGAATTCAGAGTGGTACTCAAACTATGGTTCTACCCCTTTTTGCTACACCAAATACACAACCAACTACATGTAGAGGCTAGGCATATAAAGGGCGTCCTAGAGGTAGAGGTCAAACTCGTGGCAATGCCTTTCATGGTCGGCCAGAGGTAGTTGCATCTGATGCAGTCAACATGGGTATTGTTTTAGTATGTCATAGAGCTGCTTATTCGTATTTGTCATCCTAATTTGTATCATATTTGGATACGCCTCATGATTCTTTGAAGTATTCCTATTTATGTGTCTACAGCTATTGGAGATTCTATTGTGGTAGATTGTGTCTAATGGTCTTGTGTAGTTACCATTAATGGTTATGATACTATGGATGATGTCTTATTATTGTATATATTGAGGTAATTATTATCATAAATTATTTATCCTAGTATTATGCTATTTTGGATTTGTCACACCAAGATTATGATTTTTGCTACGCCAGGATTTAGTAGATTAGAGTGGAGGGGGTCACTTAGTCTTTCTACCGGTAAGGTAATTTCATTCCCTAAGGCTCAGCATATAGTTGTGAAGGTATGTCTAGCATATTTGGCTTTTTTGAGATTCTATCGTAGAGGTTCCTTTCATGAATTCGATACTAGTTGTGAGAAAGTTTATAGAGTTATTTCCTACTGATTTGCCAGGTATGCCACCGGACAGGGACATAGATTTTGATACTGATGTGGTTCCAAGAGATAAGCCCATATCTATTATGTTATATCTCATGGATCCGACATAGTTGAAGAAACTAAATGAAAAATTACAAGATTTTCTTGATCAGGGATTCATTAGATTGAGTATTTCTCCTTAGGGTGCAGAAGGATGGTACTATCAGCATGTGAATTGATTACAAACAGTTAAACAAGGTAAATATCAAGAACAAATATACATTACTTTATATTGATAATTTATTTGATCATCTTTAAGGTGCTAAGGTATTCTCTAAGATTGATTTCAGACCAGGTATCATCAATTGAGGATTAGGACTTCAGATATCCTTATGACAGCTTTTAGGACTCAATATGGTTATTATGTGTTTGTGGTGATGTCATTTATCTGACTAATTCTTCTCCGACATTTATGAATTTGATGAACAGAGTGTCCAAGCCTTATTTGGACATTTTTTGTGATTTCTTCACTGATAGCAACTTGATTTACTTTTGTCGCATGATCAGTGTTTGAGGATTGTGATCCCGACATTGGAGGAGAAGAAATTGTATGCCAATTTTTCTAAGTATGATTTAGGTTGGGTTTATTTGCATTCTTGGGTCACATGGTATTTGGTGCTGGTATTAAGGTTGTCCTAAGAAGATTTAAGCAGTTTAGAGTTGGCCTGGATCTGCTATTGTTATATGGATTATGAGTTTCTTGGTTTTGTCATGCTTTTATCATCGCTTTGTAGAGGGGTTTTCATCCATTACAGCCCCATTGACTAAGTTTACTCATAAGAGCTTTCAGAAGGTCTAATGAGTGTTAGGAGAGATATCAAAAGCTTAAGACTTCTTTGACTATGTCCGTAGTGTTAGTTTTTTCCACAGATTTAGGGCCATACGCGGTGTATTGTGATGATTCATATGTCGGTTTTGGTGCAATGTTGATGTAGGAGGTTAAGGTGATTTCTTATGTATCATGACAATTGAAGCCTCATAAGAAGAATTACTCAGTTCATGATTTAGAGTTTGCAATTATTGTATATGGTCTTAACATTCGGAGGCATTACTTGCATGGTATGTCATGTAAGGTTTATACTGATAATCGAAGTCTTCAGCACTTGTTCAAGAAAAAGAATTTGAATTTGAAGCAGCAGGGGTGGGTTGAGTTGCCTAAAGATAATGATATCACTATCTTGTATCATTTAGGTATGGCGAATGTTGTAGTTGATGCATTGAGTAGAAAGGAAGAGACCATAGGGATTTTAGCATTTATTCAAGCTAAGGAGAAGCCTTTGGCCATAGATCTTCAGGCATTGGCTAAGAAATTTGTGAGATTGGATATTTTTGAGCCTAGTAGAGTTCTTTCTTGTGTTGTGGTGCAGTCATACTCATTTGAGTGCATCAAGGCTCGCCAGTTTGATGATCTAAATATGTTGGTGCGTAAGGACACATTGCAGCGAAGTAGTGGTAAGAAGGTGGTTATTGGATATGGTGGTGTTATGCGGCTTCAGGATTGGCTTTGTGTCCCTACTCTTGATGGCTTGAGGGAGTTGATACTTTAGGAGGATTGTGCTTGCTGTATTCTATTTATCCAGGTGCTACAAATATATATCCTTATTTAAAGCAACATTATTGGTGGCATGGGATGAATAAGAACATTTTTGGGCATGTTTTGTGGTGTTTTAATTGTTAGATAGTGAAATATGAACATCACAAACCAGGTGATTTGATTCAGAATATGGTTATACTGTAATGGAAGTAGGAGCATACCACTATGGACTTTGTGTGAGGCTTGACACTTACCTTGAGGAAGTTTTATGCTATTTAAATCAGAACGTGGAACTGAACTACCTTGTCACGACCCAAATCGATGGGCCACGACGGGCACTCGATACCTTACTTAACTAAGTACCAACATAACATATATTTCATATCATTCTATCATAGGTAAGACCTGGAGTAAAGCATGAGGGAATACAAAGTTATATTTATGCCATACTAGCCTATAAGACCAAAACGATCACTCCTACGCTGAACATAGGCCAACCAGGCCATACAATCTTTCATATACATTACATATGTCTACAAGCCTCTAAGAGTAAATAAATACCATAAAGGTCGGGATAGGGCCCCGCCATACTAATCAATACAGGTTCTAATCATGCTGACCAAATAAGAAACTCCGAAGCAAATGGAGCTCACCAACATATTCCGCTGAGCTAATAGCCTATATGGAGGACTCTCGACCTGTCTATCGGGACCTGCGGGCATAAAACACAACGTCCCCAGGAAAAATAGACTTCAGTTCAAATTATTTACCAAGTATGTAAGGAATGAAAATCAGTAAATAATAGACATGAGAGAAACATGGAGTAAAAGACTTGACATGTAAGTCTGAATAGCTCTGTGAATCATTTAATACTTATAATGTCATGCATATGCTTATAAATGTCATACCATGCATGGGTACATGTGTTCATAATATCATCAAGCCTCTGAGGGCATCCCATCATATCATCTCGACCACTGTGCGCAACGTCATCAAGGTATACCAGCTGATCAGGTGGTGGTGTGTATATAACACCGTAATCTTTTCCCATATCCCATATCCCATATACATACATACATACATACATATATATATATATATATATATATATATATATATATATATATATATATATATAATGCGTATATAATGCCATCTGGTCATGGGTTAATGTATATGTGCAAATGAATGCAATGCATGAGAAGTACGTCAATAAAATCTTTCAGAATGTCATAAGACCATTATAACTTTGATTAAAATCATGAAGTAAACTTTATAAACTTGCGTATTTTCTGAGACCCATGAACAGATGATAGAATAGTAAGACATATGAGAATAAAAAACATAGGAACCTCTATTATTTCTATGAATAGAGTCATTTATGGAAGTTGTGCATTTGCTCATTCGTTTTTATCATATGGATCATGCCAAAAGAAAGAGTGGATAGCCTTAAGATACCTGAGCCAATTCTCTTGATAATCCTCTAACACACGTCAATCATGATAAAACATGTAACAACAAGATCGAACTAAGGGAAAATCCATATGATATTCTTGAGAAAAATTATACCATGTTCTCTTAGAATTACATCTCCCATTGCTATTATGCGATAATTTCATATGGATTTCTTGCTGAAACTTCATCCGTCACATTACAGTTGTAAACATCCCCTCTTTGTGATTTAGAGAAGTTTTTTATGTTAGTAGGTGTGGGGCCCACTTAGTGGATGACTAAGCCACTAAATGTGACACCTTGCTACATAGTATATGAGTCCTTTATTGGATTTGTTATCCACTTCATGGGCTGCCACATTGGTGCCTTAATATTATTCCAATAATCACCCCTTTTTCCTTAATTAACTTTGTTAATCCCCCACTAATCCAATAATTAACCAATTATTCACATAATTAAGAATTATCTCAAATTACTTAACATACTATTTACTTTATATACCTTACTATCATGGTCATATGGTACCTTGTATGGAAGTAGTCCATAAATACTGAGTATTATAGCTTGGGCTGTATTTTATCTCAAAATGACAAACTTCGACGAACCTAATTTTCTTTTTTGCTTACCCTATCACCTTCACAAATTTACTTATCACTTATTTGAAATGGCATAGTATTTGTAACCTCAAAATAATTTCATTCCCGAGCTTGTGCCGATTAATTTACGGCATACTTTCACGTAAGAAAACATGGGTCTCCCCTTTGGAACATTTATGTGCCGGAGAATTTCGGCATATTTACATACTAATTGCTTAGATTTTAGCTTGTTTTAATGCAAATATGATCTATACTTATGTAGTTTTATTACTTCTACAGTACATGAGGAAGGGGAACTCAAGAAGATGGAAATAGAAGCAAGAAAGGCAAGAAAAGAGAAAAGGTTGCACAAATGCTGGTCTGCGGTCCACTATGCGGTCGCAGATCACACATGCGAGCCGCATAATAGACAAGAGGATCGCAAACTGAAGCAGAGTCCTGAGCATAAATTCAAGAGAAAAATGCGGTTCAAGATGCGACCGCAGAATCAAAATGCGGTCCGTATAATGATCGCATAACCAACCATGAAGATCACTGAAGATCAGTAATGCGAGATAAAATGCGGCCGCATAATGGAAATGCGGTGAAGATCTGGGAACTAGGGTTTTACTCTGCGGTCTGGATGATAAAAATGCGGACCGCATACTTGTTCTGCGACAAGAATGCGGTCGCATATCTGACCTGAAAGGGCAATTTTGTCCATTTTCTGC